>SZWC01003381.1:166882-178873 GCA_023375785.1 Penium margaritaceum
AAACGCACCTGCGAAGATCGTGCCTGCACTCACCACTCCCCTATGCGTACGGCTAGCAAAGCCGAATCGTGGTCTCGAGGCGCTCCCTAAATCTCGCACTTGCCCGAGCCGCTATCTCTATGCCCGCTCGACGAAGCGCGCTAGGCTAGACCTTTCCTATTTGTATTGCTTGTACTACATTCTATAATCAATCCATTGGATTCCCTTCAGGCTCGCCCTTTGGGCCGCCTCCAGTCTCTCCTGCCCTCCATTCTCAGCTCAGCGCCCGTGCTCTTGCACTGCACCCTCTAACTTCTGCTAAACGTCACTCATACGTCAGCAACGCCCGCACCTTCAAGGAAGCTTCCGTTCTGCCCTCAAGGTGCTGCGTCCACTTCCTTCCTGCAAAGATCTCAGCGCTCGTACCTTTGGTGTCACGCCCAGGCCTTTCCTTGTCATTCCTCTTCATCCTCCGCTTCCGCTCGTCGTCCTATCGCCGCTTCTACTTTGCTTCTGCTCGTGCTCCTGTCCACCATTGAAACGCTCGTCTCTCCGACCGCGTTCACTCTGCGGCAGCACTTGCAATCTTCTGACATGGTATCAGAGCCCAAGTAACACACCTGGCTCCATCGTGCTCGCCGTCATCGGCCGCACCCACTCCTGTCGAAATCCTCCACCTCGAAGAACTGTGGTCGCCAGAAGAACTGCGGTGGCAGCGCTTCTTCTGACTAAGGTGTCGTGGCAGCACCACACCACTTCCTCTTGGTAAACTGCGCGCACGAGGTTCTGCCCCTGCGCCCACTCCATCAGCAAAGCAATTTTCCGCTTGTCCATCATCTCCGCTATTGGTGCACGAGGCTCTGTCCCTGCACCCAGTCTCATTTTCTCGCTCAACGGCGTCTCCGCAATCGAAGCGCATTAACATCCTGGTATCCCTTATTTTGATCAAGAGCTTTCAGCAGATTCTCATCGCCGCAGCAGAATATCCTCAATCATCTCCACCTGTCCATTCTTTCCATCGTCTCATCGTCAACTCCATCATGGCATCCTTTCTCACTCTGTCTGGTCTTCCTAAGCTCACTGTAAAGCCGGATGGTACCAGCAACTACAAGCTGTGGAGCTACTCAGTGTCACTTTTCTTTGGAACACAAAAGGTTGAGGGAGTCACCCTCAGCCATCTGATCACCAACTCGGACACTGGAATAGAACCACCTGACGCCATCTCCTCCTCCTCAACTGCAACTGCATCAGCCACTCCCGGTGGAGACCCCTCCGGTGGCTCTGTATCTCATCCTGCTCCATCAAATGCCTCTTCCTCCTCTGTCCCAGTTGCTCCCACTACTATCAGCCGCGCCTCCTGGGAAGTCGCCAACAGCACCGCCCTCATGACCATCATGACCACCTCCTCTCCTGAACTGCATGAAGACATCCGCACTCTCGGCAGCAAGACTCACGAAGTATGGAAAGCCCTTGAAGATCGCTTCAGCAACAACACCTCCACCGCCTGCGGAATCAAGATCATGTCACTCTTCTCCGTGCCCTTCGCCGCCCATACCAACATGGGCAGTTACATTGCAGCCGTCAGCACCATTGCCCGCGATCTCAAGGAAATGAAGATTGACCTTCCTCCTGCTGTCATCTGCACCGGCATCATCTCCGGCCTTCCTGGTTAGTATGATATCATCCGCCAAATCTTGCTGCAGCTGCCTGTTGACCAACTGACCCTCGCTGTCATCAGCCCCAAACTCATGGCAGCAGAACAGGACTACGTCGCCAAGCAAGCACGCGAGACTACCATCACCACCAACTCGTTTGAAACCATGGCCGCCACCACCGACAACCGCATGTTCAACCGTTTTCCCGCCTGTTCCTACATCATCCGCCACGGTCCATTCAAAGGAACCAAGTGTGGCCGCCGCAACCACCCGCCTCAGGTCTGTGATCATCGTGCTACTGACGAGTGGCTGGATCAGAACCCCGGCAAGTCCTATGGTGAACAACCCAACTGGGCGGAAGAGCGTCGTCAGCGCTACTACAACCGAATGGGAAGCTCGAACTGGCGTTCAACCCCAGCCAACAACATGGAAACTCCACCTTCTCCTGCCATCCCTGCTGTTGTGAACCCCGCTCCTAACAATACTGTCATGTTAGGAGTAGTTGAGCCTGTGACTGAGATTGGATCCGAGGAGTATGGTTTTGAGATGTACACCGCGTCCTCCTCTCCTCCTCTCTCTTCTCACCCTTCTCTATGCAGCTTTGACTCCCTACACATTGCCCTCATTCAGCCTCCGACTACATACTCCACGGCCCGTCACAGTCACTTCCTCTTCATTCACGATCAATACTCACAGCACTGCACTATTCTCTCCCTTTGCACACTAACCGGGGCTGTCCCTGCACTCAGGGACTGGCTAAATCAACAGACCAAACACTTTGACCGACCACCTCGCCTCATCCTCTCCAACACCTCTCACGCACCTCTTCACACCTTTCTCACAAGCTACTGCACAACTCACGGAACACTGCTGACCGCAGCCCCCGCCCATGGCAAGCTTCTCATCAATCGTCTACTGCAAGAAGCAGACTACTTCATGAAGACGCATCACATGACCTCACAGATCTGGACTGCCTGCCTTCGCAGAGTTGTCACCGCTCATAACCTGCGCAGATCCAAGTACGGCCCAAGTCCAAGAACTGTATGGATACGTGATCGGAATCAGTCGGCCTCTTACTGCAAACCCACACTGCCTCACTGCAACTCAACTGAAATCTCCTCCACACTACTGACGAACTACTCATCTCCCCTCACTGAAGACCCCTCAACCACTGCTCAAAAACTACTGCATCGCCCAAGTTTCCTCTCTTCTCTCTACAACCTGGTGCTAAGGCGTCCACCGCCTCCAAAACCTCCCAAGCTCTCTCTGTGCTGCACTCCCACAGAAGCAGGACTTGCAGGCCTACCATTCAAGGCTTGCACCCCTCTCCCGATCTAAGGGGTGTGTCAGATATTATCTCGGAGATAGCTTCAAGGGGTGCAGTCACTGAGGAAATAAAGAGTGCCAATGCAGGTTCATTTCCGGAGTCACAAGATCAACACCCAAACGGTCCCACGACTGACAAGCTGTGCGAGCCTCGCCAAGACCGAAACCAACGGCCGCATACCACAACGGCCCAGGCAAAACGCACCTGTGAAGATCGTGCCTGCACTCACCACTCCCCTATGCGTACGGCTTGCAAAGCCGAATCGTGGTCTCGAGGCGCTCCCTAAATCTCGCACTTGCCCGAGCCGCTATCTCTATGCCCGCTCGACGAAGAGCGCTAGGCTAGACCTTTCCTATTTGTATTGCTTGTACTACATTCTATAATCAATCCATTGGATTCCCTTCAGGCTCGCCCTTTGGGCCGCCTCCAGTCTCTCCTGCCCTCCATTCTCAGCTCAGCGCCCGTGCTCTTGCACTGCGCCCTCTCACTTCTGCTAAACGTCACTCATACGTCAGCAACGCCCGCACCTTCAAGGAAGCTTCCGTTCTGCCCTCAAGGTGCTGCGTCCACTTCCTTCCTGCAAAGATCTCAGCGCTCGCACCTTTGGTGTCGCGCCCAGGCCTTTCCTTTTCATTCCTCTTCATCCTCCGCTTCCGCTCGTCGTCCTATCGCCGCTTCCACTTCGCTTCTGCTCGTGCTCCTGTCCACCATTGAAACGCTCGTCTCTCCGACCGTGTTCACTCTGCGGCAGCACTTGCAATCTTCTGACACAGAAAACGATGGCATTCATCACACGCACACAAAGCACATAACGTGGAGTATCACTACGTGTGCACTTTTTTGAATGAGGGCAGCATCTGGATTGTGTGGGTTCGAATCGTGCGATAGTTGGGTGTCTTTTTTACCAAGGCCATCAAGCGTGCATCCTTCAAAAAGGATGTTAGTTTGGTTGATCTACATCCTTTAGAGTAATTTCGTATGTATGTGAGCTCCCTTACCCTGTGTTGCTTCATGCATGCCGGTCTTTGTGTGCTCATCCTCACACTTGTGTGGGCTTGTTAGACTACGGGGACATGCGAGCATGGGGGAGCGTGACTTGTGTTGTGCGCTGTCAATGGATGACCTCTGCACGTGTCTGTACACCAATGTCCACGGGTCATGGGGGATTATTGTGATTTGGGAATGCACTGCCTCATTGATTTGTGTTGTGACATCTCGGATGGTGTACATGCTCGTGCAGTCGACTGACTTGGCGGAAATTGACGACGGCGGGCGCTGAGCGATGGAGGGGAATTCGCATCGTTGTGAGAGGTGTGGCTTCTTTCTCCTCGTGTGGAGTCTCCCACTTGGTAGCAGTGTGCATCCAGCTCAATCGGCAGCAGCCACCATCACTCATAACACTGATATTCATAGGCGGCTTCTCTGAGTAGCATAGGTTTGCAGAGGTTCAGGCAGCCACAACTCTCGTGATTTTTCTAGCTGATTCTAACTACACAACTGTGTTTATAGCGTGTATATTTTGGTATGGTCCAGTCTTTAGGAAAAAGAGATGACGCCTGGGTTTGGGGCTGTCGGTCCTCTGGCAGGGCTCACTGAGAAAATCCCACAGACCAGAAAATCGGCTGAACTCGAGATCGCCCTCATTTTTGGCCGACCATGTATTAACACGATTTTCTCCGCAGTGGCAGGGTTGGCCGCGGGCCATTGGGCTCTCCGCGGAATGGTTGGACACATCCGCGGAAAGCAAAGAAAAGAGTTCCGCGGAGGAGAAAGATGGTGGATGTTGGCTCCCGCACCTACGCGGTCGAGCAAGGGGCAGAGGCAGCAGGGAGAGGGGACATGCAAGGCCGATGGAGGGAAAATGGGAACACACTCCCGCTTAGGTTTGCATCATGAAAGCAGGATCAACAGAGGAGAAGGAGACCATGGGTCGCAGAGGCATCGGCAGTAAACATGAGAGATAAAAACAAGTCTCTGGGAGCCTGATGTAAAATGGCGGGCTTGCTAGCCTCCACGGGAAAGCATCGGCACCGTGCATCCACTGTCAAGGGAAGGCGCGGAGCAAGAAAGTACGCAGAAGAAAGAACCAGGAACTGCCGCGCTGAAGTGGTGGAACGTGATGGATCGTGGAAGCACAGAAGAGAAGAAAAGGATGAAGGGATGGGAATCTTGTGCATGGGGAAGGAAGGGATCTAGCCTAGGGGAACATAGAAGATAACACTATACGATAGGTGTGTGTGAAGGGCGAGACCCGCAAGAAGCCCGTGTGGAGCCCCACATAGTATTTCAGCATGTTGTAGACCGTATATTCAGCAGTTCATGTATCCCTATGCATGAATAGTTACAACTAGACTTCCAAAACTCTCCAATCTCTCACTTGCCTTCCCATTGCCCCTCTGCATTCCCCGCTCCACAAGTGGCTTGAGTGATTCACGGGACTTGACCTGTGTCTGTGTATGGGCTCATGCTGGCCGAGGAGGAATCTGGGGGATTCCGCGGAGTGGTCCTAGAGCTGGAGGGCTCAGTGGAGCTCCATCTTACGGAATCCGAGTGCCTGACAACAGAGCTAGGTAGAAGAGGCGCGGATGCACTCGGTGACTGAGTGTGAGTGACTATCTCTGCTGACCATCTTTCTGTCGCTCTCTTGCGTGTTTCCGTAGTGGCGCTGCCTCTTGAGCGTAGCGTAGGAAGGTATAGAACAGAACTGGAGGAGGAAATCCACGAGAGGCATAGTTCAGGATCGAGACTAGACCCGGATAAGCCTCTGTATGTGTCTGTGATTTTCCAAGTGTGTGCATGTGATCTCGCTTTAGAATTGAAAGGTAGGATGGGTTTCGCAAAAAAAGGCAGAGGATAAGCTGATATCGCGGAGAATCCAAGTGTACGGATTGTGGAACATAGGACAGGAGTTTGCAAGTAATAAGTAGATAAGCTCCAGGATCCCATTTGCAAATCTAGGAGGAAAAAAGGCAGGAGGGACTTGTATCCTATTCTGCGGAGAAGCTCTTGTAGGATAACCAAAGCAGCATTGAGGGATCCGCGGTAGGAGGGGCTGTAGCATGAGGTAGTGACCCGCGGAATTTCCTTATCAGTGAGGGAGTAGTGGCAAAACAAAGTGACACGGCAATTTTAGGGGTAACAGTGTTAATGATGCTGTGAGCATGGAGAGTTCCATGCTCTCTGTCTAGCAGAACTGCACTAGTGACCTTCAGATTCAGTTGTGTATGTTGACCTCTAGCTACATTCACCGTAATGTTAGGCGCATCACCAGCCAGTAGTACAATACTGGCTGTCGCGGTGTGAAAACAGGGAACAAGGTCCAGTGTGCGGAGTCATGATAGGGAGTGAGGGACCACAAGCACAGTCAGAATCTGGTCACGGAGTGCAACGACGCAATCGCACCGTGAGTTGGCTAGAAGATTAATTGTGGCAAACGCATGGCAGTCTCACGCCCATGATGGAAGACCTCATTGAGTTACAGAGTGTGAAGAGTGGATGCTGCAAGGCTTCCCACAATTCCCGCTCGATGCAGCCGCTGTTAGACGGGACCAACCAGGAACGCTTTTGGCAGGTGAGCGGCATGGCCGAGCTCCCCGAGGAGCAAATTCAGGAGGTGACAGGCCAGGTGTATCGCCACGGAACCCTGCCGCGCTGCGCCCCAACATAGGATGCAGAGGGGCACCTATTAGATGCTGCACCGCCCGCCCTATTCAGGCAGCAAGGGCAGTAGGAAGAAGGAGTGACGCCGCTTGGTGGAGAAATTTCGCAGCAGATTCTCAGGGCACCAGTGCAGCAACAAACCTTGGGGAGCCAACAATGTAGGTGGTCCAATATCAGGATTCAACACCCTCACGTTCTACGGAGACTCCCCGTGGTGGTGGAGGAAGCGCTACTCCCTGGCATACAGCAGCACCTACAAACCTTATTCCAGATGCAACAGCCGGCATTGACAACATGTCCGGAGGTGACAGTTCCTAACGTGTCCAACCTGTTGTTCTTCTATGCCCCATGGCCACTGCTATGGCTTGACGGACAGGTTGGGCATGCACTGCTCCCTTGGAGTAAGTCCCCCAAACCTTGTTCGTGGTGCAAGTCCAAGCGAGACACCAGAAGTGTAGCGCAACGGATAGCATCTTGGACTTAGTCTTGATGTGCGCAGAAGGTTTTTTACCTTTCTAGCACAGGGGAAGTTTCTTAGACATTTCTCCATGCATGAGGAGAGTGCGCCACTTGGCGGTCAATGGATGCGCCATTTGGCGGACTGGTGAGGTGGTGTGGAGTGACCACCCCAAAAGTGCCACTACCCACACACCTTAGAATCCAGGCCTAGAACTATATGTACCAGGCTCATTCCTCATTCTAATTACACAATCTGGCCTTAGATGCTCCTCACAGAGTTGTCCAACTAAGGAACAGTGTAAAGAAGACACTGGTTGGTCTAAGCCCCAGGAGGTAGTCTTTGACTAGCACCTCGCGCGAAAGTGACCAAGTGTTAAGTGGACACAGTTGCTAGCAAGTGATTGCCTAGGAACTGCTCAGTGTGGAACCGTGATCCTGAGGGTGATATCTTCTCCTAGCTGGAATGCTAGGAGCGGACGGCATGTGCTATTGTGTCGGCCCTGTTTTCTAGTCCGTTTGCCTCAGGCCGGTTGACAAAGGGTTATGGGCCCACACTGACCAGTTGTAAGGCACGCTTCGCTCAACTCTGGTACGCTCTCTCCAGGTGCGCACGCCGGCTCCATCAGCTCCATCAGCTCCATCAACGTCATCAACTTCAACGGCTTGGTCTGCACTCAGCACACAGGGACCAAGGACAAGCTCTGCCCTTGGAGGCACGACCCTTGTGTCCCAACCAGGACAAGCTCTGCCCTTGGTGNAGGGCAGTCCTCAAACTCAACAGTGGCTACCACAGGGCAGACCACTGGAGCAAATGTGAGTGTTACTTCACTGCCGCAAGGTCTTGGACCCTTGGGAGGAGTCCCCATTTTCGAGGGGATTGACTTCCCCCTTTGGAGATGGCAGTTTGAGCTGGCGATGAAAGTGCGCGGCTTCATCAAACTACTGAAGGGAGAGGAGCAGGTTCCCGCGGAAGGCACATCCGAGCATGAGGCCTGGATGGATCGAAATGATATTGTCATGTCATTCCTCAGCAACGCGATTGCTAAGAAGTATGTTCCCATCATTGCCGGGTACACGCTGGCTTCCGAAGCTTACGACAAGCTCAAGCGCGTACACCAATCCACCTCCCTCGCGAATAGATTATTCATCCTACAACGGCTGATCAGCATGCGGGTGAATGAGGGCGAATCAATCCCTGATTTCCTACAGGAGTTTGAAGGACTCCTTGGCGAGGCTCGCCAGATGAACTGGGACCTTGACGAGAACATGCAAGCCATGATTCTCCTCATGGCGCTACCGGAGAGCTGGAGCCCGATGATCACCGTCATGGGCGGCTGGAAGGAGGACGACCTGACGTACACGGCAGTGTCCGAGTACGTGCGAAACGAGGCCATGCACCGCAGCGGAAGTGAGGCTAACTTCTCAGCCTATGCCGCACGCTACGGTGGCCACGAGAGCAAAGGGTCAGCCTCTGGTCAGAAAGGCGGCGGCGGAAGCGGTGGTGGCGGAGGCAACAATGGCGGCAAGGCTCCCAAGCGACAGGGTAACTGCCACAACTGCGGCAAACCTGGGCACTGGGCAAGAGAGTGCAGGTCGCCAAAGAAGGAAGACGGCGGAAGCGGTGGGAACAAAGGCAGCAAAAAGAGTGGCAAAGAAGCTACCAACATGATGGCACAGAGCACGCCTCCAGAAAAAGGAGCGGCGCTGCTCAGGCCAGGAGCTTTTGGGCTTGACTCCGGCACCGATCATCACTCTAGCAACGACCAGGCTGGATTTGTCTCCATCGGCCCCACCGATCGGCGGTTCAGATGCGCAAATGGTAGCGTCGTGAACGCAAAGGGCGTGGACGACAAGCTGGTGAGCATCAGCCTCAATGGTGCGGAGAAGGATCTACGGCTACGTGACGTGGTCTACATGCCCTCCTTTGTGGCAAACGTTCTGTTGTGTCAAAAATAACGGACAACGACATGACTGTGGTGTTCACGCAGAAGAAGGCGGTCATCGCCAGGAACGAGGACATCAAGGTCCTCTACGCCAACAAAGATCTCGTGGCACAGGTTCCACGGGTTGACAGACTCTACGTACTGCAGACAACGGCAGCAAAGAGCTCGGAAAACGAGGGCCATGCGGGTGCAGTGGAGGCAGTGGTCTCGACATCCACGCAGGAGAGCACACCAACAAAAACTGAAAAAGCATCCTCTGCCACAAAAGATGAAGACGCTGATCTGTGGCATAGACGCTTTGGGCATGTGGCAAACAGCACGCTTCAAGTCATCCAGAAACAACAGCTGGTCCGTGGCATGGATGGTTGCAAGAAGGATGCGGTTGGGTGTGGCAGCCTGTGTGAACCTTGCCTCCAAGGCAAGACCAAGCGAACACGTCTTGAGCGCAATGGTCACCGCGCAGAATCAGCCCTTGACCTTATTCACACCAACGTGTGCGGACCCTTTCGCACGGCGTCAAACGGTGGTAGCAAGTATTTTCTGACCTTCATAGATGACCACAGCCGCAAGGTGTGGATCTTCTTCCTCAAAGCAAAAGGAGAGGTCAGAGAAAAGTTGCAGGAGTTTGTCGCCATGGTGGAGCGGCAGACCGGAAAGAAAGTCAAAGCGATGCGAAGCGACAACGGTGGAGAGTACGAGGCATGCAAGGGCTGGTTGAGGCAACATGGGATCAGCCACCAGCCCACAACGCCTTACACGCCGCAGAGCAATGGTGTTGCCAAATGGATGAATCAGACCATCCTCGGCATGGTGCGTAGCATGCTCTTTGATGCAAAGCTTCCACCGCGGTTCTGGGCGGAAGCGGCAAGAACGGCATGCTATCTCGTCAACCTGACTCCTGCGGCTGCTCTGGGCAGACGCGGAAAGAAGAAAGGAAAGCAACAGATGACGCCACAAGAAGTTTGGTCAGGGAAGAAGCCGGACGCATCACACCTGAAAGTATTCGGCTGCACCGCATGGGCAAAGGTCCAGGCGGGTGAGGGTGCCGGCAAGCTGGATGCAAGAGCGCGAAAGTGCGTTATGGTGGGCTATGAGACGGCCCACGAGACCTACCGCCTGTGGGACCTGGCAGGAAGAAGACTCATCACCAGCCGGGACGTAACCTTTGACGAAAGGAAACCAGGCAAGGAAGAGATGCTTGATCCCACGCAAGCTCCAAAACTGGGAGAGTGGTTGGTGCTGCTGGAGTCAGGAGATCAAGCTCCCAAGAACTGGCAAGTGGTGCCAGCACAGCAGGCCGTGAAGAACAGTGGTGTGGCAGGAAGAGCGGCTACGCAGGCTGACGCAGCGGCAAGCTCCGATACACAGTCGGAGACGTCCGAGGCCTCTGAAAACAGCTCAGAGGCCAGTGGCTCTTCAAAAGAAGAAAACACAACTTCAGGGCAGCCTACAGCACAGGAGCAACAGCAATGCAAAGATCCACCAGCAATGCAACGTCGCGGCACACGAAAAAGAAAACAAACTCCAAAGTACGACGATGACATCGGAAGCTGGACTGGACTGAGCTGGTCCTGTTTGGCTCAGGGAGAGCCGCTCACTGTGGCTGAAGCGCTGGCAAGGCCCGATGCGGCCAAGTGGAAGGAGGCGGTGGACAGCGAGCTCGCGTCCATCGAAGAAAATGGCACATGGGTGCTGGTGAACAGACCCGCTAACGCTCACGTGGTGGGCTCAAAGTGGGTGCTCAGGTTGAAGCGGAAGCAAGATGATAGCATCGACAAGTACAAGGCAAGGGTCGTGGCGAAAGGATTCTCACAGCGCGCAGGGTCTGAGTACGATGAGACCTTTGCACCGGTTGTCACGTTTTCCTCAATCAGGTCCCTGCTTGCCGTCGCTGCCGCCAAAGACCTTGAGATCCACCAGATGGATTTGAAGACAACTTTCCTTTATGGGAAGCTCAATAAGGAGGTGCTAATGGAGGTGCCGGAAGGTGTCAAAGCACCCGAGGGCAAGGTGTGCAAGCTGGTGAAGGCGTTGTACGGGCTGAAACAGGCCCCACGGATCTGGTACAAGGAGATGGACAGCTTCATGGCTGAGATCTCCTTTGCACATTGCAGGAATGACCCCAGCGTCTATGTGCGGGAGGACAAACGTGGCTTGCTGCTCGTGGCATTGTACGTGGACGATCTCATCATGTGTTCTTCCTCGCAGGANGTTTGCCTCCATCAGGTCCCTGCTTGCCGTCGCTGCTGCCAAAGACCTTGAGATCCACCAGATGGATGTGAAGACAGCTTTCCTTTATGGGAAGCTCGACAAGGAGGTGCTAATGGAGGTGCCGGAAGGTGTCAAAGCACCCGAGGGCAAGGTGTGCAAGCTGGTGAAGGCGTTGTACGGGCTGAAACAGGCCCCACGGATCTGGTACAAGGAGATGGACAGCTTCATGGCTGAGATCTCCTTTGCACATTGCAGGAATGACCCCAGCGTCTATGTGCGGGAGGAAAAACGTGGCTTGCTGCTCGTGGCATTGTACGTGGACGATCTCATCATGTGTTCTTCCTCGTTGGAGGCCCTTACGGACCTCAAGAAAAATCTGGCCAGCAGTTTTAAGATGAAGGATATGGGACCTCTCGAGTACTACCTCGGGATTGCTGTTCACCGCAACCGCAAAGCAGGCACCATCGAGCTCAACCAGACCAAGTACATCATGGACGTCTTGAAGCGCTACAACATGGAGGACTGCAAACCCGTCAGCACCCCCATGCCGTCCGACTACAAGCTCTCCTCCTCCATGTCACCAAGCAACGAGGCAGACCGGCGGGAGATGCAAACCATTCCGTACCAGTCCGCCATTGGGAGCCTCATGTACGCGATGGTGGGAACGCGACCTGACATTGCGTATGCGGTGGGTCAGGTGAGCAGGTTTGTGGCCAACCCTGGGCCAGAACATTGGCAAGCTGTGAAGCGAATTTTT
>SZWC01003381.1:184754-195508 GCA_023375785.1 Penium margaritaceum
GAGCGGTGCAGATGGAGTTCCTTGGATTTATCATAAGTGCAAAAGGCATCACCACGGACCCCGAGAAGATCGTTGCATTCAAGGAATGACGGCAACCTACCTCCGCTAGGCAAGTCAAGATCTTCTTGGGCTTCTTCTCATTCTACCGGTGTTTTGTTCGTGATCACGCCAAGGTTGTCCGCCCACTCCAACAGCTTACACATCAAGACGGACTTCATCTGGAAAGCTGCATGTCAATCTGCGTGGGAGGAAATGAAGATCCACTTGATTACAGCACCGATGCTGGAATTCTCCATCTTCAACCTCCCCTTCATCATCACCACAGATTGGTCCCACGAAGGTTTGGGTGCTATTCTATCACAAGAAATGGAGTAGAATATTGAGGGGGTCATTGCATACACCAGCTAGGCCTTCAATGACGCAGAAAGCAAATACCCGCCAGTCAAGGACAAGTGTCTTTCCGTCCTCTCGGCATTGGCGCATTTCCGTGATTACATCAAGAACAGTAATCCCTTCACCATATACACGGATCATCATGCATTGTAATGGCTCCTCACCACCCAGAACCACGAAGAGATCCTGACCAAATGGGCACTTTATCCTCCAAGGATACAACCTCTGCATCCCATACCACCCTGCGTTGGCCAACCGACATGCGAATGCGCTGAGCCAGCTTCCGCACGAATGGTGGCCTACCGTTACCCACAATTCTGGGGATGAGACACCTCCAGTCCTCGCTACCTCACCTGATGGGATGGAATGCACATGGGAGGGGGTTGCTCGTGATTTTACCCCTGATGAGGAGCAGATTACAGCACGTCTCCTACACCTTGTACTGGATGAGATAGTTCCCGCCATACCACCTGCTCAGGGCACAGACATCTACGGGTTCTCTCCGTTTGTTCCCCCACCTGTGGAACCAATCGGCACCTGTCAGATGCGTCGCCACGCTCGCTATGGCTTCAAATCCCTCACAGCGTGGGATGTATGGGAACGCCTCCAGTCCGATCCTGAGGCAGCCGCCAGATGGGAAACCATAGTACTTTCCCTCACTCGTCCTCACCGTCCTCGCTCAGCTTCCCTCACTAGTGTTCCCTCAACCCTGTCTGCCGACAATCCCTGCATCTCCGCCCTCTTCAGAGACCCTCTCCTCCCATTTCCCTTGATCGACAACCTCACCCTTCACCCTTGTCCAGCGGACACGGTGGCCGCGGTGTTCACTACCGCAAACACTGAGCAGGCATGTGTGGGCATTCACCTTACGTGCAATCCCACAACGAAACCAGGAATTTTCCATCTTCATCTTTGCGTCCGAGATCTGCATGCGGATGCCGCTATGGCCCTTCAGCCCTCAGGCCTCTGCTGGGAGCCTCGGCCTCTGCGGACACCGCCAACAACAATGCGAACACTGTCCGTTGCATGGTGCCATGCATGGAACCACGGTCGCAAATTCACATCCATTTTTGGCACCGCAGCCACGCACACCACCATCGCCATGCGCCTTGTCTGCGCCCTTGGCCTCGTCCACCTCATCCGGCCGAGTCCTCTACATTTCTCCCTTGCATCCAGCACTGTGGATGCCACCGGTGGGCAGATCAAACATGCTACCCATCCAGGTTGCCAATGTCCACGCCACATGCACGGTCCAGGTCATCGTGACGCGGAAATATGACATCCTCTTGGCAGTCGACTGGCTCACGTTGCGTCAAGCCAGTGTATTACTCGGTATGGGTGTTCTCAGCCTCATTTATGTTGTGAATGTGCAATACTTGACACGATTGTTCACTTGCCAACCATACACACAATTTCCATCACCAGTAACAACGCCACCACCTCCAAAGACGACCATGACGGGACAATAGCACACTCGACAGGCTCTCCCCGCGGCCAATGCTGCTGGTCTCTGTGCGTCTGCGGAGGCCGCAGATGCACAGAGACCACTCTTATTGAAAGGGGGGTTCCGCGCGGCATCCTGCCTCCAGCGGGGTCCACCAATGCTGGCGCCGGTGTTGCTGTGGACCCACAGAAACAACGACCACAGACACGTTCTACAAAACACACGGAAGTCGCTGGGCTCTCGAGCCCCACTTCTCTCCGTGCTAGGACCGCCGTAGGAGCACACACAACACACACCAGCCCAGCACAGCGGGAGGCGCAGGAGATGCAGTCTGGGATGGAGGGAGTAAGTACGATGAACCTACTTGGTTACCTGCCACCAGGCGATGAAAGCTCCGGAGAAGGCGCAGGGGTAGGGGAGGAAGGAGAGAAGCAGCGGCAGTGGATGGCACATGCCATCCTCCAGAAACATGCGGATCTACTAAAGGAACCCCTCCTCCAATTCAATTTGTACACCAATGGGTGGTCCCTGCACCTTCTTCAGGTAGCCACTGACATATAGTCATTCTCCCCAGAGGCGAAACGACTGCAGATGCTCGAGACCGCGGGGGGTGCTCGTGCTGATGCGAGAAATGCACTCTATCTTGTACAGCATGGCGGGGCGACCACTCCTCGAGGTGTGCGCCAGGGTGATGACCGTGTTGGACGAACCCGCGAACAAGCCTTAGCTAGAAGGAGCATGGATGTGGTGGCAGGAAGTACGCAGAGACTTCAATGAGCGATCCCTCTGCCGATACTGCCATCTACTCATGGAGTTGGTCCGTGCCTATCTCGTGCACTTGCATAACCCACTGCAACGGAACCAAAGTCGTGCCTACCAGCCAGCGCAACGACCCGCCCCAATGGCAATGGGGCTATCATTTGCATGCCGTTATGAAAAAGTGGCGACAGAAGGATCCGCAGCGTAGCAGCCAGGTGTGCAACTACCTATCCAAGGGAAATCAGGAACCATGGAGGAATGTGGTGGCCAAGTCTTTCACCACCTACGCGGAGAACGCACCCTCGCCGGAGAAGCGGGCGAGCTTGGTCACGGAGCTGGCGGATGACACCAGTGAGGATGCAGTAGGGGTAGAAGAGTGGGTCGCAATACTTCTCCAGCATGCGGCCAAGGAGAAATGACACATGCACAATATGGAAAGAGAAGCCCAAAGTGTCACCGCGGAACTGGAGGATCAGGTCCAGGATGATGTAAAGAGACTGAAGGAGGGAGAAACGGAACACCGGGACAGGAGGAAAGAGGCACGCAGGCAGGCCCAGGTGGCACGCATGATTAGGGGAGAGGAGGAGGAGGCTGAGGCAGCAAGGAAGAAGGCACCCTCCATGCCCTCAACTCCCCAAGGGGCACGAGGGGGAGCTAAGGTTGGTGCCGCAAAGGGATCCGAAGAGACTAAGGTGAGTCATGGAAGAACGAAGGAGAAGGCGAAGAAGCGCCTGTAGGATGTCACATATGGGGCCTGTAGGGACTCCACGGGGGGGGAAGACATAGGATGTTGAGCTCGCGGGGCCTGTAGGGACTCCACGGGTTGCAAGAGTGGCAGGTAGGCAGGAACTCCCCGTGGAAACAGTCGCAAAGGCAGGAGCAGTCACATTGACAGTGGAAGTGCAGCAGAAACAGAAAATGGAGATGGAAGGAGGAAGGAAACCTTGGGAGGGGGTGAGTGCTTCTGCGGGAGTGGCAATGTCTCCGCGAGGTGGGCCGCAGCAGACTCCCTTTGGCATGGTGGTGACAGCTCCCGGAGCAGACACGGCACTGCAGGCTGCGATTCCTACAGGAACACCTGAATAAAGAGTGCCGTCTGGTTCTCAGGATCCTATGGTACAATGGAAGCGGCATGAGAAGGCAAGGATCAGGACAGTGGAAGCAGAGGCCCGCATATTGCTGCAGGAGGACATGTAGAGAACCAGTGAAGCAGAAAAGAAGGAGGCACAGGAAGCGGCCGGTGCAGGGGCGGTGCATGAGGGTCAAGGCACCGCCACGACCATGCCATAGAAGGGAGGAGAAGGTGCGGAGGGTGAAGAACGACCAAAGAAGCGGCAGTGGAAAGCCAAGAGGGAGGCAGAAGGATCATTGGCTTCCACGACGCAGTGGGGGTTGAGTGTCAAAGAAGTGGAGCAGATGATGGATAGTAAACTGGAAGCAACACTGAAGAGGATGGAAGCAATCGCGAGGGGGCTGCCTGTACCCGTGGAAACTGCGGCAGCAGGATCTTCATAAGTGGCAAGACTTGCAGGGAAAAGGCCAGCCCCTACACTGCAGCTGCCGCGCGGAGTTCTGACGGTCACGGAAGAGGAGATCGGGGTACCCTTCATGAAAGGCCCAGCAACAAAAAGGGGGAAGGCAAAGGACGGCCACAGAAAGCTGCACGAAGTGGTGAGCTATGATCTCTCGTAGCCTGACAAGGAGGAGGTGGGCACCGAAGGGGCAGAGGAGATTACGCTGGGGCAGCGGATGGTACAGCCTCTCGCGGCAAAACAACAGCCGGCACTTCCACCACAACGGCGGAGTCTTGACGAATGGAGCCCCACCGAGCAAGAACTGAGTGACCTGGGGCTTTCGCGGATCTTCCTGGGACCAGATGACTGGGAGCACCCACCCCAGATTGCGTACGACAGCAAAGAGATGAAGGTCCTCACAAAGGTGAAGGAGCAGCAGCAAAAGGAGGAGGAAGGAAAAAAGAAACAGGAAGAAGCACAGGTAGCGGTGGCATCTACGACAGGAGTAGTACATACAAGGAAGAAGAAAAAGGGGTGGAAGAGTGATCCAGACTATGCTCCAGGCAAGGAGGAGCAGAGTGGCATGCGGGGCAAAGTTGAACCAGCATTTACAGAGACCAAGGGAGGGCCGTGGGAGACGCATGCCCGGCGGGTCTGGGCCACCACACAGATGCTGCGCAAACGCGATGAGCCTCCAGCAAGCCATCAGGAACTGATGCCACATGCGACAGAACTCCACCGCGCATTGCACCAACAGTTTGGCATCTGCCATGACCGCCGGAAGCCTGCTGCACTGGCGCATGCTGTCAAGAAGCATATCTGGGAGGATGGTCATCTTTGGAAGCGAGCCAACACGGAACAGGGAAATCACGATGTATGGGTCCCTCCCCCAGAGGTTCAGAAGCTGGTGGTGCAAACTTGCCACAACCACAACCACATCGGAGCCGATAAGCTGACTCGCCGTCTCCACACGCAAGTGCATATCTACAACGTCAAGGGTGTGGTGGAGTAGGTAACGGAGGCATGCTTCACCTGCTACAACTTGAAGAGGCCGGGTCCACGGGACAACCATCCCTACATGCCCGTCAGCTATGGCGATCTCATGGAGGGGATTTACATCGATTACCATGGGCCACGGAAGCCCTGGAACAAAAACAGGTACTGGGTAGTAGCGGTGGACCACTACACCAAGTACCTCTTTGTCCGTGCTTTATCAGACAAGACTACAGCAGGAGCTGCTCAGTTCATCCGCAAGGAAATCTTCTACAAGCTGAGTGGCTGCAACATCATCCACTGCAATAATGGCAAAAAATTCTAGGGAGCCTTCCGCATAGAGCTGGCACGCTAGGTTGCGCGATAGGTACACTCTGCCAGGTGTTGCCCAGAGTTGTAGGGGCTAGTGGAGAGGATGCACGAAATCTTGGAACGGGCGATGGATGCCGCGGGGGACAATAACTAGGTAAAATGCTGAAGCAGACGGTGTACTACCTCAACACCACCCCGGTGGCAGCCACCACATTTTCACCACATCTACTCATGCGCGGGCAGTCACCAAGAAGTGCTCTAAAGATGTCTCAGTAGCCGCTCGTCCTGCCGGAGTGGGATATCCCCATAGACAAAGTCGAGGAGTAAAGGGAGCAGCGGAGGAACAGGCGCATGGATCAGGTAGTGCAGCGCTGGCTGATGGCACAGGAGCGCCAAATGGAACTCATCAAGCCTGATGTATGCCTGCAAGCTTTGGTCACGGCTCACCGCGCCTGCGACCTCAAGAACGAGGGGGTTCATACGACAGCACATTCAGGCCAAGGACTTCGTGATACTGCACAACTTCCCTTGGGGAAGGCGGGACAGCAGCCTCCCAGTGGATGTACTCTTTTTCCACCGCGAAGATCAAGGGCAGCAGTGGTTGGAAGGAAAAAGTGACAGGAACACCCACTCATACCCGTGCATTGATTGTTGCCTGCTGCCTGACTCATGGCGTGCACACATCCGCCAGCTGGTGAATCAACTGCCGCCTGGGACGGACCCACAGGGATGGATAGCT
This sequence comes from Penium margaritaceum, assembly GCA_023375785.1. Taxonomy (NCBI): domain Eukaryota; kingdom Viridiplantae; phylum Streptophyta; class Zygnematophyceae; order Desmidiales; family Peniaceae; genus Penium; species Penium margaritaceum. The sequence continues at coordinate 190,909 of SZWC01003381.1, forward strand.
CTGGAAATCTTTGAGTATCGCATAGCGAAGATCATGGCGGATGAGAGGCTGATGGCGGAGGCATCGGAACTGGTGCAATAAGTGGCTGCGGAAGAAGCACAGAGGGATGCCGCGGAAAGGAGAGAGGTGGAAGAGCAGCGGGAGTCTTCCGCAGAAGAGGCTGTAGCTGGAAAAGTATGGAGACGCAGGGCCACATCCCCAAAGGAGGCACGCGGCAACGCCAGTCCCTGTCACGTGTGTGGTGAAAACCTGCACGGAGGTCTAAAGAACGTGGTTTGCAGCCACTGTGGCAACATGGTCCACCAAACTTCACTGCACTGTCTCGCCAAGATTGAGCCCTACAAGGCATGGCGGGAGTGTGCAAAGTTCACACATGAGCAGGAGGAAGCATGCAGGGTGGCACAGAAATAAGGGGAGGACAATGAGGAGAATGATGATAAAGGAAGAATTGATGTCAAAGAGAAGGAGAATGGGAGCAAAGGATAGCATCTGTCCAACCTCCGGATGTCCCAACTGGAGGAGGGAGAGGAAGGACAAGGCCCTACAGGGCAGGGTTCAGAGGGTGCCCCCGCGGAGGGGCAGGAGAAGGAAGAGGAAGAAGAAGAGGAAGAGGAGGAATAGATTCCATGCCAAGGACCTAAGCTGGCGGGTTGGGCAGGCGCATGGCGTCCCGATCATCCACGACATGCACAATACAAAAGAGAGGCGGCCAAGATAGCGGTAGATAAATGGTTGTGCCGCGATTGCGAGAAGCTGATAGGGGACCTTGGAGGCATAGCAGATGGGAATGACGCACGGGTGAAGAGGCGTTGTCCCCGTTGTGACATGGGTCTTTGTGAACAGATGGATGTGCTAATAGGCAACGCACAGGGAATGGAGTTTTTACTTGTGGAGGACGGCTGGAAACTGGTGAACAAGTGTGCCGCACATGCTTTTGCTGAGCAGCAAAACATGAGGATAGCGAAGGAAGAATATGAGGACGTGGAGGAAGAGGAGGAAAAAGAGGAATCCGAGGCAAGCCAGGAGGCCACACTGCGCAAGGATGGTTCAGAGAAAAAGAGGGGGAAGCAGAAGCAAGTACGGATCAGCAGGCAACATGCCCAAACTGTAGGAGGGGGCTCACGGGAGAAACTACCCTCTACAATAAGTGCAGGAGAAGGAGCCACGACCTCTACATGGTCCCAAGGGCTGTGGCAGGCCATGTGTGGATGTGCGTCCATTTTCTCCGCAAGTAGGTGACAGAGAAAGGTTTCTGCACCCTTGAATCCACAGACTACACGGAGCCCTTCCGCGGAACATATGTCATCTTTCCGAGGTGCAACAATAGCGTTGTGAAGATGGCAGCAGCTTGTTGCCGGTGTGAACGGATGTGTTGTGGCAAATGCTTAGAACGGAACAAAAAGGGTGTGTGGATGTGCAAGGGATGCAAGGAGCAGCCGCGAAATGTGACTCCCATGAAAGGCAAAAACTGTGTGATATGTCGACAAGAGCATGAGGGAGTTCAGCTGGTGTGGTGTGAGCAGTGTGGGCAGGTGGTGTGTGTCAGCTGTGGGGAGCGAGAAAAACACATGGACGAGAACAGCCTGGAAATTTGGACGTGCCGAGGCTGCGTCGATCGGGAGCAGAATCACTGGTGTGGAGTATGCACCAAGGACCTTCACCCAAAGCAACAAAGGGAGAGCCGTCGCTGCAGTATCTCTCGGGAAATCACGCACAAGAACCATGGGGAGCAGCGCAGGCGACCAGAGCTGAACACATTGGAATGGTTCTGCCACCACAGTATCCACATCGGGTGAGTGGATCCGCAGTCCTGTTGGCCTGAGGGTGAGTGTGCACCCTAGAGGGTCCCTAGCAATGGCTGGTTCACACCACCAACTGTTTTTGGAGAGACTGAAACTGTGGAGGCAACTCGTTCCAAGGATGGCAGAAAACTAGTCAGAGAGCGTGGCAACAGTTTTGGCCACAATTGACTGGGAATGAACACTTTATCAAGGCTCACATGCAGTGGCATTTTATAGCCACTGATCTAAGCTTTCCAGAACACCAAAGCATGCCAGATTTGAAGCTTCCTAGCAGATTCTATGGCTTCTAGAGTGGCCCTTGGTAGGGTGTCCTTTTCCCACCTAGGAGGGCATCCCTTCCTTCCTCTAGAAGCGTCTGCCCCTTCCTAGAGTCCTCAGCTTGCTTCTAGTAGGAGGGAAGGTGTCCAGAAGACCAAGACACCTCTAGATGCCTTGTAGGACAAGTCACCCCTTCTAGAAGGTGAGCCACCTTCTTGGACCCTCACCTTCTAGAAACTTAAAGAGGAACTCTAGAGGTTGAGCTAGCTTCCTGACATCCATTTTCCACCTCCCTTGAGGCAGGGCAGATTTTTATCTTGTGGGACTTGAACCCGGGCCCCTGCCTCTAGAGGTGGACACCATTAACCACTAAGCCACTAAGGCTTGTCTTTTTGGTGTTCCTTTTTGGAGTCACTCCTGCCATGGTGAGGAGCATTACTCCAACAATCTCCCCCTTGCGCATCACCCATGGCAGTTGTCCATGCTTAATCTGCAACTCAGGAGCCTTTCTCCTCATGCGAGGCGAGCTTACATTTTATTGCTCCCTCCTAATCAGCCCCATCCTTCTTGTGCAGTGCCACCTTCACGCTCCTCTTGCGTGAAGAAGACTTGTGCGAACCCTGTCCAGATGCCCTTGTCGGCATCGTACCTTGTTGTCCTTCTTCGCACACGGTTGCTCGTGCGAGGCTCTTGAGGCGGTTGTTGTTGTTGCTGTCCCCTTTTGGTGCCATCCTCTCCAAGCGCCTGCTCCCCCTCTCTTGGAGACCTTGGAGACATCGTTCGACTCCCCGCCTCCTCGTCCATCTCCGGTGCTTCGGATTCTTCATCCGAACTGGCCGGAACAAATTCTGCCGTTCGCCCATCGCTCGGGCGATCCTCTCCGGCTGGTGCTGCTGCAAGGACATCACCCTCATTCACGTCCTCCGGCGTCTCCCCCTCAAGGAGTGGCATCCACTCCTCCCTCTTGGAGAGACCTGCCTCCTTGTCTGTCCAATGGCTTTTCTCGTCAAACGTGACGTCGCGACTCCGCACAATCTGCTACCTCCTTGGGTCAAAGAGCCGGTACGCCTTGCTTCCGCTCTCATATCCAAGGAAAATACACCGGCGGGTACGCGGGTCCAGCTTGCTCCGTCCCTCATGTTCCTGCACCATTTTATGTGCAACACAACCAAACGTGCGGAGGTGACCCACCGCCGGCTTCCTCCCGCTCCACACCTCTTGTGGCGTCTTCCACGCCTTGCTCTTATTGTCCTTCAACGCCTTGGTCGGCATGAGATTCATGATGTACGCTGCTGTCCTTGCCACCTCTGCCCAATACCGTTGTGTAAGGCCGGCATCGCTCAACATGGATCGCACCATGTTAAGGATTGTGCGATTCGCTCTCTCTGCGACGCCATTCTGTTGTGGGGAGTGTGGAGTTGTTTTCTGCCGCTCAACCCCCTTGCTCTTCATCCACCCAAGGCACCCCGCATATTCACCGCCATTGTCACTCTGGAACGCCTTCACCTTCAACTCTGTTTGCCGCTCCACATCAGCCACAAACTCCTGCATGCACGCAAGGACCTCACTCTTCCGCTTCATTGGGTAGAGGTAGAGTTTTCGGCTGTGGTCATTGATGAAGGTGAGGAAGTAGCAAGCTCCGCCGATGGAGCTCTCAAGCGGTCCACACACATCTGTGTGTACCACGGCCAGTTTTGCCGATGCACGCGTCCCCTTGGCGACAAACGGTTGCCTAGTTGATTTGCCAATGATGCATGGCTCACACACGGTCTCCTTGGTTCCATCAAGGCCGTTGATTTGGAGACCCCGCACCACTTCCCTCTTAGCCATCTCCTTCACTGTCGATGGAGAAATGTGGCAGAGTCGGCGGTGCCATAGGTCCAGGTCTCCTCCATCCTTCGTTGCAAGATTGGCGGCGTTGGACCCCACCCGGCTGCTGAGGATCTTCGCGCGTAGTAGGTACAAGTCGTCCTCCCTCTTGGCACGCGCAATCACCTCACCTTTGCCCTCTTTGCGGATGACGGCCTCCTTCTTTGTGAAGAGCACCTCAAGTCCGTTGTCGGTAAGGCGGCTGACGGAGAGCAGGTTTGCCCCAAAGTTGGGCATATGCAACACATCGTAGATTGTGCTCGTGACAGGTTTGCCATCCACAATTGACTCAATGCGGACGTTACCCTCACCGGCGGCCACCTCTGTTTTTCCATTGGCCACCGTCATGCGTCTCTCCGAGGCGCCGTAGGTGACAAATGCCACCCTGTTGCATTGCGTGTGGCGGCCTAATCCGGAGTCGATGACGGCAACTCCCGGATCCTTCAAGTTGGTGGAGTTGTACGCCATAAGGGCGTGCTCATCTTTCTTCCCGCCCCACTGCGACCGATCTGTTTTCTTCTTGGGACAGTTGCGCGCGTAGTGGCCCTCCTTGCCGCAGTTGAAGCACTCCCCCTTCTTTTCACCCTTCTTGGTGCCCTGTTTGGCACCCTTCCACTTGTCGCCTCGGCCTCCACTTTGAGGATGAACCGTGTAAGCTGAACTTGATGCCG
>SZWC01003382.1:9129-21347 GCA_023375785.1 Penium margaritaceum
ATGTTCAGTGATGTAGATGGTGGTGGGCTCATTTATCATCCATACACTAGTGTACATTTTTAGTCTCATTCCATACATAGTTTTGTACACTCTCACATGCTCTCTCCTCATACACTTTTCACCCAACCCCCCCTCCCCCTCCCGGGGGGGGAGGGGGGGTAGGAACGGAGGGGGGAAGGTGGGAAATGGATGTGGGGAGTGCATATGGAGGTATGTGAATGGATGAGTGGGGTGTAGTCAACACCATGCATTAGTGTACATTATGTCCAGTGATGTAGTTGGTGGTGGGTAGGCAGGAAAAGGGGGTGGGTGTGTGGTGGAAAGTGTATGAAGAGAGTGTTTATGCGGAGGAGTAGGGCCTGATGAGAGGATTGTATAGAGAAATGGGTACTAGTGTACTTTATTTTGAGTGACTACGAGGGGGTGAAAGAGCATAGAAAGTTCTACTGTGTGGGAGAGAGTGATGGTACACCATTTGGTGAGTGTACATTTTTCTCTTCTATGGAAAAGCATTCAAACATGAAGACGGAAGTAGATGGTTGATTGATTAGAAAAAGCGTATAAAAGATGTGAGTTTTTGTATCTAGGAAGTATCTAGGAAGGTACTAGTGTGAAATGGTTTTGTTGTGGAAAGATACTTGGAAGTTTCACGTGTATGGTACTATGTAGTATGCACTGTTTTAAGGGTGCATGGATTTGGGGTGATTGGTCCTAAATGGGTGAGGCCGAGAGCGGCAAGTTGGGCGAAGAGTAGTTCATGGCTGACGGANACGTGGGAGGAGGTGCTCAAGCCTTAGGCCATGGGTGTCTTGAGCCCTACGCCTGCGCATTCGATCCAGGGTCTCCTCTATGGTTCGATTCAGGACTGGTTGCTCGGTGAATTCAGCGGATGGTAGTGGGGGATGCGGGTGAGGGGTAAGGTCAGTTGTAGGCGCGAGAGCTGGCCATGCGAACTGTGTTGTAGCATAGGATCCCCATTGTGTGGGCGGAATAGAGGCCGGTGGTGAGCGTGCAGTAGAGAATGAACGCCAAAATGCGCGTGGATTACTGGTAAAGAGGTTGACTGTGCGGATAGTGGAGCCTGCATGATACTCAGCTTTAGCGACTTTACATGTCCAACGATAGGCAAGCAAGAGCCGAGCAGTGTGGGGGGAGTGTGGGGACCAGCGACAGGCAGTTTTGTAGATGCGGTGTGAGGCATGACAGAGTGGTGACCACCAGGGGGCGTGCGAGCGGCGGGGTGGACGAGACGGTGACGCAGGTGATGCGGCGCTGGACGCAGCTTGGAGTGCTTTAATGAGAGAGGACGAGAATTGTGGTAATTCAGGCATTGTTGAAGTTGATTGGAGGAGGTCTTGGACTGGGGGCGTGGAGAGGGTAGGAGGGTAGTAGTTGAGGAATGTTTTCCAGGAAAAGGGTGTAGATGGACGAGTGTGAGGGATGGTGATCGGGGTGACAAGGGAGAAGGCACAGTGGTCTGAGTCTGCGGTGTTTTCAAGTACTGTGAGGGAACAGGGGCAAAGTGAGTAGGAAAACAATGCATAATCAATCACACTGTCATTCAAATACCCGTGCGATCCCCTAGAGGATGAGTTACCCTCAGCAGAGCCCTGAGCAATAGCGAGCATGTGCTGCTCGCAGAAGCGAATCAAGCGTCGTCCGTGAGTGTTGATGCGACAATGAGGGTCTAGACTGTGTCGAATGGTGAAGGGGTAGGGAGCAAGGCGGTCGTCCAAGGACATGGGGAGAAGGGAGCCCGTTCGTGCATTAAAGTCCCCTAAAATGACGATGTGACTCCTATTTGGGATCAGCAAGAGGGAGGTGGAGAGTTCGTCAAAGATGGATGGTTCAGTGGTGGTAACCGTTCGGGGTGGGGGGTAGTAACACACAAAGATGTAGATGGGTTCAACCATGGGGAGTTTGAGACACACACCTAGGAAGTTGGCAGACGGGGGGGTCGATAGAGGACATACAAATGGGGCAAGACATGTAGGATAGTAGAGGGCGATTCCGCCTCGGCGTGGGGGTGGTGTAGGGGGGTTTGCGGGCTCCGCTAGTGACATTTCACGTAGAGGGCCATGAGCCGATGGGTCAATGGAAGCGCGACCTGGGGTCCTCAAGCCATCCAAGAGCACGGCAGTACGGACACGGCCATCCGAACCGTCCGAGAGAACCACCCCATGTGGTCTTACCGCACTCTAGGACCTTCAGACGTTTTACCCATTTTAAACTGGCGGGAGGACCATCACGTGATGGTCTGACAATACCCTGATTTGAATTTAGATTCTAATGGATGAAGCTGGAAGAAGCTTGGCAAGCAGTTTGGTGAGTCCTTGCACTTGTTGGCGACTTCGCCAATAAACTGTCCCAGAATGCTTATAATAACCCTTCTACCAAGTCCTTGAGGGGGTTACTGACGCCTTACCAAGCGCTTAAAAAATCGATGAAAACTCCTATGCCTGCCTATTTTGTCACCTGTAACCCTCATATACTCCTCTATACGATCAATTCGCCCCTCAATTGGAATAATCGGACGCATCCGCCTCTATCCGATAACAAAAAGCCCGATTTGCTCACCCGTTTTCACCATGCTTGAACAAAGATGCATGTCGATGCTCGAGCATGGTGAAATAGGGCATGTAAGCCTCCATTGTAGCCCTTCATTCCATTTTTCGTGATAACGGGCTGCGATAGCATTGAGGGGTGGGGGACAAAGGGAAGGGGTTGTTATTTTTATAACAAAAATCCCGGTCTGCACTTCGTCAACCGCCGACTTATCCCAACACCCCCTCCACCCCCATAGTCCACCAGCTCATACACTCGCCCGCCGATCGTAGCCCTTGCGATTGAGGCCTATGATCAAGTGGGTGGGAAGGGGCCTACGGGGGCAAGGGGGGTCTTCAAGCGCAAGTGATTCTAGCCGACGCATGTTGGCCGGAATCATCGGCATTTGAAGAATGGAAAGATAAAAATTCCTCATTTGTTCTATTTTCGTTTTATTGAAATTTTACTCATTTTTTCTGGACAAACCATACACAAATTCACCGCCTTAAATACACACGAGGTTTTAGAGTTTTTATTTTGCATGGGCACCTACAGTGCCCCATATTAGTGGGGCCCAGCAGGTTCCCTTTCAACGCATGGGGAGTCTCAGGCCCCATGCAAATCTCCGTGAACCACTTCCAAAAAATTACAAATCCCTCTACAAATACGTTTGTGCTTTTAGGGCAAAAAACAGTGATGTCAACATGTCGACGTCACATCTATGCGACGTCGACATGCTGCCATTCAACAAAAGAGAGGGTTAAATCATTCATTTCTTTGCCTCAAAACTTGCTTCCATGTAAAAGGGGTGAATCATGCTTATTTTTATGAGGCAAGGGCAGATCAGGCATATCTTTATGTAGAAGTGACAAAAGAGTCTTATTCTTCCAAGGTAGGGGGAATCACACTTATTCCCCAAGACGATGGGTATTTGGTCACTTTTCCCTTCAAAAATAGATCTCGTCCGCCTGACGGTTTAAGAGATAAAACCGAACTACCCACTCACTTGACCATGCTTGGTCGGTTGCATGTGCAACTAATCAAGCGAAGCGAGGTGGGGCATGTCAACCCCCCCTTCGATTCTTGATCCACGCAAGAATCGCGATCAAACATTGACCTCTTTGTTTTATTCGACACGCAAACCCCCTATTTAATTTAGGATATTTTGCGCAGTGGATCCCTCACAAAACATGACACCGTAAAACAAACCCGGGGTTTTGGGTGTCGACAAGGAAAAAGGATGCCATTCCTTGATCGCGATCAGGAAAAATGCATGTTTTCAAGATCGATCAAAACCCCTTGTTCCATTTTTTTACATGTAAAGCCCCCTTTTTTTCTCGCAAACCTTGGACAAACCCTATCCCAAATTACATTAAGGGTTTTATGATTTTAGTTTTGTATCGGATCCTCTTGGGCCCCACAGTTGCGGGGCCTAGCAAGTTTCGTTTCAACGCATAGGGAGTCTTGGACCCCCAATGCAGACCAAATGCAACCCCCCCTTCAAACATTCACAAAACCCTCAAAAGAGGGGGTTTTGAATGTTGAAGGAAAGATTTCAACATCAGCATGTTGATGCTACATCGCATGTAGCATGAGTGTGTTGCGTTTTCTTGCTCAATATGAATAGAATGTTAGAAGTTTCAGGATAACGGGTAGGGGAGTCTTACTTTTCCAAACACCTCGTCATGTAGTTCTATTCCTCCAAACACCAGTTGGGGAATGCATCCATCCAAACTTTGTGGGTAATACTTACATGTACCCTTCTACCTGAAATAATTTATAAAAACGGTGATCGAGAGACTCCCATGCCACAATTTTGGACTCATCCATTTTCTGATCAATGTAAGTACATTGTTGAAACAAAGTTCGTGGAAACCCTCGAATCAAAATCAAAACCAATGTCACCAGTTTATTGCCTAAGAAAGAACACAACTAGCCAAACACAACTATGTCTATTACTGTTCAATGAAATCTCACACATTAATCTTGACCATTTTTTTAAAGGGCATAATACCCATAATACCCATAAACGATGGGGGTAAGGAACGCCCTACCCGACAACTTACAAAATAAGTCTGCCCTGCCCACTCGCTTAACCATGCTCGATCAGCGGCATGGGCCGCTGATCTAGCATCGCGAGGTGGGGCATGTTGATCCCCATCGCGATTCTCGCTCCCACGCGAGAATCGCGATCGGGCGATGAGCTCTTTGGTTTTGTTTACACGCAAACCCCCTAGTTTGATTAAGGATTTTGCATGTTTTGCGCGGGTGGAGCCCGCGCAAAACATAAAACCCTAAATCAAACTAGGGGTTTTGCGTGTCGAAAAAGGAAAAAAATAGAGCTCATCGCTCGATCGTGATCGAGCAAAAACACCCGTTTTTTAGTTCGAGCAGAGACGCTTTTTTTTTTCTTTTCACTAGAAAACCATGAAGAATTTCCATTCAGAACCGTAGTCAAACCCTACCCCAAATTACATTCGGGGTTTAGGGTTTTACTTTTGCGCGGGCTCCTGCTGGGCCGCGCGGCAGCAGGCATGGGGAGTCTCGGACCCCCCATGCGAACCATAGGCAAACCCACCCCCACAAACATTCACAAAACCCTCAAATGAGGGGTTTGTGAATGTTCGAAGCAAGTGATGATGTCAGTATGTCGACGCGGCATCACATGCAGCGTCGACATGTTGCGTTTTCTCGCTGATCGTAGGTAATTTGTTAATCTTCTTAGGTCAGTGGGTAGGGGAGTCTTATCCTTCCGAACGCCAGGTAGGGCATACACATAATCGAATTTTGTGGGTAATCCCTACATGTACCCTTTTTAAATAGTACTTCAGCACAAGGCCATAGTCGACTTTTTAAAATGAACTTTCTACCAATGACTTCAGCTTTTTCCACTTTCTTCCTGTCACTATCGACTTCATCGTAATATTGTTTTACACCCGCAAAAACATGGTGTGAGACAAAATGCCACCTTGGTTGAAAGGGAACCTTGAAGGCCCCGCAAAAATACGAGTAGTCATCTGAAGTGATGTGACGCTCAGCACTTTGACTCGGAAAAGGCAAATTGTTTCACGCAAAGTATAGGCACCGTATCGATTCATCTAAGATGCTTCCATACTTTTAGCATCTAGATGAAATGATGGTTTGCTGTAGTACTATGATTTTCCATACATCATGAACCTTGCTAGCGTATGTTCTTGGTCATACAACGGCCTGTCCTTTACAATACGCGGAACAGGGCATACATGTTCTCTATAAGAGACATCCATGGCTGATGAATATCGCCAGATTGTGATATTCATCATTTATCTCTCGTCCTAAAATTCATAGTTTTCCCCTCACCATCTGTGAAAATGCAACATATTTTCAAATAAACACTTTATTGGCAAAGAAAATGAGCAAGGTCTCCTCATCACTTAAGAACTCATGGTAGTGACCAGTGTAACACTCTTTCCCAATTTTAAATGGAGGTTTTAAGAAACCAATATCGTGATGCTGCTTTTTGAAAATACTCTTTTGGTGACATATAATTTTCACAACATGACAGGGGAGATCATAGTCGCTTGATGGAAAATTGCAAACATCATACTGCCTGGTGAAGATGTCTAAGAGATGAATATCTCTGCTAGCCGGCCAAATCTACTAGATTGCATTCGATCATTAATGCCAGGCAAAAGTGCAATACTCTCCTATTCGGTAGAAATTGTTACAACGAAATAGAATCCAACACCGTGTAGATGCTTGCCCCTCAAGGACATAAACATTTTTTCATATATTGTGGTTGTTAACATAGTGAAATTCCCTTTGTGACGGTTTTACAAAGGGCGTGGAAGCTTTGTTTAAAATATGCCCTCCTTTTTCATCATTTTCTTAAATGTGTTGCAGTTAGGCCGATGTCATGGACCAAACGTGATTGTACACTAGGAGATGAGTGTATTGATTTGTCCAATTAACCATGAATGATTTTAATGCCATTCTTCCATATGCTAGGTGATTTTTGGAGTTATGGTTAATCATCCCAAATCCACACACTTGACAGTTAGTGGATCAAAAAGGGTATTTTTCATGTAGACACTTCTCAAAAAATATCCACATGAATGCATGTGAGTAAAGCACATATGTAAATTTTCTTTTATAGGTTGAAAATTACAGTGGGATCTTTGTGATATTTAGCAGTTTCTATGAAAAGTCCTTGTTCACTAGTTTGTTCCATTTCCAACATACTTGATACATAGTTTCACATGCGAGGCAAAGGGACATACATGTTTGCATCCTAATGGCAATTTATGTGTGTCTCGTTTACACACTAGCCTTGCACTGTTATCAACCTGGTTTCACCCAAGTTGTACCCAACTTGTGTAATATTTTCTCCTTGCTAAATTCTATGATTTTCCTAGTTCTCCATTACAATTATCCCACTTGTACACATGTACCATAGTTGTAACCTCATTGTGCCCGTTATCTGCCCTTGTTGTCATTTGTTGTGTCCCATTTGTAACCTATATATGTAGATGGTGCACCTTCATTGGGGCTTGACTACGCACCCAAGATATGACCAAGTTGTTTTATATTTACACGTGTGCTCTACCTTACTCGCACCTGTGTGAACCAATTGCATCCTAGTTGCACACTTATTTCTCCCTAGTGGATGGACACTACTATCTCACTCTTTTGTCCTATAGTTATTGTGCCCTAGTTATCCCCTAATTACAATCTAGTTACACCTTAGTGATTTCCTATATGTAGCCAGCTTGATCCCTGGTAATGCCCTACTTGTGCCCTAGTTGTGTAGTAGTCTCTCACTTGTTTCAACCTGACCGCAACCTCATCTTGCACTTATTCCAACGTGAAAGGACCCTTATTACACCTTTGTCAAACCTTTATTGTAATCAATACCTACATTAGTTAGAGCTGAAAGTGCCCTATTTGCACATTGGTTTTGCTCTTGTTACACCCTAGTTGTTTTCTAGTTATGATATACTTGTGCCCTCACTACATCCTATTTGTCCCATTTCATCCCTACAACATATAACATAGTTTTTCCCTGGTTACACTCTAGTTACGCTTTGGTTATAGCCTCATTAACCCCATTCTGTACCCCACTTGCGCACATTTGTGTCTGTTCATTGCCCTGGTTGCATCCTTCTTGTACCTTATATGGGCCACACCTGCACCATGCTTGTGCCCTGCTTGATCCATAGTTGTACCTTTTCTCAACCTTGGTCGCACTAAAATTGTAGACCTAAGTGGGCCTTCTATGTGCACTAGTTACACTATACAAATATCCTCATTTCTCCCTTGTTGAACCCAAGAAATACCCTTTTTCCCCTGGTTGCATCCTGGTTGCCTCCAAGTTGTACTCGCTTGTTCCCTCGGTGCATCCTTGTGGTCCTAGTTACGTCTTATTTTCTCATTAGTTTTCCACTACATGTGTAGTGTCTATATCATATAGGTTCATCATTTGTACCCTAGTTGAGACCAAGATGTTTCCTATTCATGCCCTAGTAACACTTGATGAATATGACTACAATTCATCCTCGACAAAGAAATCACTCGTAGATCATCCACATGAATCCTAGTGATGAGAGAAAATCACAAATTTTGATGTCGAAGACTCGTCAGCCTCATCAGCCTTGATGCTACGAACATTTGAACTACTACTTGAGTTTTTCCCTGGAAAAGTACTTGAAGAGATTCCTCGTGTGTGTAACATAAAGTAGTTGGTAAGAAACACAAGAAGAATTACACTAATTTGTCTACGTCACCACATGTAACACCAGTGCTTTTGCACGGAAGAATAATAGTTAACTGCACATGTACATGGATTTTTCTATGTTCAACAACATCACCATCAAGGACCGGTACCATGTTCCATAAGTGGGTGAAATACCGTACTGCTTTTTAGTTTCACCGTTTGAAATAATTTAGCACTTGTAGTCTTAATTCGTTCTTTGGAACAACTAATTTCTTGTATTAAACTTGGGCAAAATTACTTCAAGTTGTAGTTTAAATTTGGATTTTTTCGCTGCCATGCGGTCCATATCGAATCTCGTTCTCGCATTTCCCGGTGTTGGCACACGTGCGATACCAGAAATGACACGATCGCGTGACTGCTGTGTTATAGATTTTGCTCGGTCCTTGAGGGCTGAACGGAACTAGGTTAAATAATAAAACATTTTTTTTTTCAGGAGGAAAATATTCAACTTGAAGCCAAATTAACGGAATTGTCAACCTTGAATAATTATTTAATATCAAAAAAAAAATCAGCACGACAGTTGACAATTTTTAGGAGAAAGGAATTTCAGTAAAAGTGATCTTTAAATTGGTTATTGGCATATCCATGTATCATACAAGGATACAAAGAAAACAAATTGCACCCTTTACGAGGATTTGGAGTTCGTGATTATACTATTCCAACTAGCAGAGGCACTAAGATTTTCCTTGTGGTCATAAACATAGTGTTATGGCAGTACCTCTATGAATTTTTCATCATTTATCTAATTGACATGTTAATGTACAACCACAATTGAGCTGATCATAACATGTGGAAGGTATTAAAGTTGTATAAATGAAGCCTAATTTGCAAAAATATTGTATTTGGACTTTGGTCCCCGGTTCGATCACGGTTTTAGACCACATCATCGCCGATAGACATCAATAGGACCCCAAAACTATGGCTGTTGTCACTGATTGGCCATAATGGACACAACTTCTGGAAGTCCAATTATTGTGTTACTCGTGCCTTTACTACAATTACCTCATAAAGGAATGCACTTAAGTGTTGATGCCCCTTCCTTAGCCTACTCATAAGAAATGGGAAGACATTGATCAATGGAGTATTCATTTCTATAAGCTGCACTCTCACCTCAGTGCCAGCATTACAATTGGCAGATTAATCGTAGACTGCATCATGGCAATGGACATGTTTGGTTTAGCAACTACCGTAATGGGGGGCAAATTCCCCTACTATTTGGGAGCCTTTCTAATGAGTTTTTAATCTTTCTAAAATAGGGTCTGTTTTAGTTTTTTTGGTGATCCATTACCACCTGCCTATAGCTGGGGAATTTTTAGGTTTGGAAGTACCCCTCGAAGTAAAAAAGTGAAGAAAAATCTTAAGAAACATTCGGCATATTTTTCCCTCCTTGATGTTCCTCATATCACGCAACTTTGCAATGCCTTCCTGGTCACTTTCACTTCTAGCAAGGGCCAGGATTAAGGAAAGAGTCACCCCCGACACCTCGCAAGAGTGAGCAATCCTGAGGCAGCCAGGATGTTGAGAAATTTGTACACAAGTTGCTTCGTAGTTTCATCATTTTTCACTCATGTGTGTTTTCTTTATAGGCAAATGAGACAGATCGATGGAGAGAAGAGAAGGCAAAAGTGAAAACATGCCATGAGGGGAGGGAATGGTGGGGGGCATGTCCACCTCCTAGGAATAAAAAGAACCAACATAGAAAAAAAGGTGAAATAGCTCAGATACCCATAAAAAACAAAGTGTGATTCTCATCCTCCCGCTGTTCGGAAAGAAATTCACGATCCACCCGTGGTCCAAAATAAAAGCAACCATCCGTCCACCATTCATTGCAAAGCAGCCATTTTCCCACCCTCCGCAACAAAATCAACTAGCTTCCCACCCCTCTCTTCATGCTGGATCACAACATGTGTTTTGGAATAGGCATGGAAAAAATTACAATGGTGCATTCTTTTGAGACACAGTGAATGACACAAATCATTTCATGCATTAATGCTACATCGCATGTGGTGGGAACATGACATTTGTTTGAGAATTTGTGGGTTCCTAGGGTATTTTTTGTATAACGTTGGCATATGCGTTATTTTATGTACGGCATTTTCATATGCGTTATTTTTTGTGTGACATTGTCATATGTGTTTTTTTTGCTGCATTGTCATATGCGTTATTTTGTGTGCGACATTGGCATATCAACTATACAATTCCAAGAACTGGGTATATGTGACTTGAACCCAAAAAACATTAGGTCTAATCAGACTTTCATAAACATCAGCTGCAATGGATGGATAATCTTCTGTGTCTCCTTGTGAATAAAGACGGATGGACTGATTTCCTGCACATACAAACAAAAAGAAAAAATATATTGTCAGAACAGAGATCCACGTGTATCTTAGGAAACAAATATAAAATAGAACAAGAGCAATTTTCAACGCACAAATGGAGGAAACATTGTTTAATCACAGGGAGGGAGTGGTGTGAGAGTGTGAGAGTGTGTGTATCTGAAAAGGTATAAAAGGGTGATAGGGTGAGAGGGCGAGAGGGTAGGTGTGTAAAAGTGAAAGGGTGTAAGGGTGTAAAAGTGGAAAGAGGGTACATTGTGTAAAGAGTGTAAGTGTCTGAACAAAATAGGGATGTATGAGTGTGAGAGTGTAAGATTGTAAGAGTGCAAGTACAAGTGTGTGATTGAGTGAGTGTGTCAGTGGATAATGGAGTGTGTGACTGATTGTGTGAGAGTGACGGTGATTGTGGGTGTGAGTGCGGGTGTGAGCACAAGATGAGCGTGTGTGAGAGAGAGGGGAGAGAGAGAGAGAGAGAGGGAGAGAGAGAGAGATATAGTATAGGTATGTATGTGTGTGTGCGAGAGGGATAGAGAGAGAGAGAGAAAGAGAGAGAGAGATAGAGAGAGAGAGAGAGATTGTGTGAGTATATGAGTGTGTGAGTATGTGTGTATGTGTATGAGTGTGTTATAGTGTGAGAGTGAGTGTGTGTGTATGTGTGTGCATGTGTGTGTGTGATTGTGTGACTTAAAGTGCGAGTATGAGTATAACTGCAAGTGCGAGTGAGAGAGCCAGTGTGAGCGCGAGCGGAAGTGCGAGTGCAAGTGTAAGTTTGAGTGTGAGTGTGAGTGTGAGTGAGTGTGTGTGTGTGTGTATGTGTGTGTGTGTGTGTGTGTGTGTGTGAATGAGTTTGAATGAGCCTGAGTGAGTGTGATTCTGAGTATGAGTGATTTTTTGTAAACGTAAGAGTACGTGACACCATGAGTGTCAATGTGCGTGTGAGTGCGAGTGTGAGAGAGCGTGAGAGTGAGGGTGAGGGTTAGTATGAGGGTTAGAATAAGGGTGAGTGTGAGCATGAGCGTGAGCATTAGAATGGACTTGAGCATGCCTATGATTATGAGTGAGAGTTTCAGTGTGTGACTGTGTGAGTGCATGAGCATGTGAGTACAGGTATGAGTGTGAGTGTGAGTTTGAGTGAGATTGCGAGTGCTAGGGTGAGTACGAATGGGAGTACGAGTGCGAATATGAATGCGATTACGAATCCACGTGCTAGTGCAAGTGCAAGTGTGAGTTTGTGTACATGTGTGAGTGTGTATGATTGAGTGTGAGTGTGAGTGTGAGTGTGAGTGTGAGTGTGTGTGATTGTGAGTGTGAGTGTGAGTATGAATGTGAGTGTGTGTGTGTGTGTGTGCGTGTGCATGTTCATGTTTGTGTGCGTGTGTGTACGAGTACGAATCTGAGTGCATGTGTGTGTGTGTGTGTGTGTGTGTGTATGTGTGTGTGTGTATGTGTGTGTGTGTGTGCGTGTGTGTGTATGTCTGTGTATGTGTACATGCGCATGTACATATGCATGTGCAAGTTCATGTGAGTATGTGTGTATATGTATGAGTGTGAGTGTGAGTGTGTGTGTGTACGTGTGCATGTACATG
>SZWC01003382.1:23364-40056 GCA_023375785.1 Penium margaritaceum
CACACACACACACACACACACACACACACATACACACATACACACATTACACATAGGCACCTACATATGCACACATGCACACATGCATGCACAAAGGCATGAATTCACACACGCACGCAAGCATGCACACACGCACGCAAGCATGCAAACACACATACACCAATGCAAGCACCCAAACACGTACGCACGCAAGCACACACACCTGCAGGCTTGCGCACAACTGCATGTGTACGCACGCGCACACGTATACATGCATGTACCTTCAGACCATTCATACCTCTCCACCTCTACACCCACCTCCACCACCTCCACAACCTCCACCACCTCTATCACCTCCACCACCTCCACCACCTCCACAACATCCACCACATCTATCACCTCCACTACCTCCACCACCTCTAGAACCTCCACCTCCTCTATCACCTCCACCACCTCCACCACCTCCACAACCTCCACCACCTCTATCACCTCCACCACCTCCACCTTCTCCACCTCCACCCCCTCCACCTTCACCTCTAGATTCACCTCCACCTCCACCTCCACCTCTACCTCCACCTCTGCCTCCACCTCCACGGCCTCCACCTCCTCCACGCCCCATACCTCCTCCACCTCCTACAACTTTTGCATCTCCTGCACCTCTTATACCTCTCAAACCTCCACCACCTCTGCCAAAAACACCTCCACCTCCACCTCCTCTTCCACGACCTCCACCACCTCCACCACCTGCATCGCCTCCACCACCTCCACCACTTCCACCTCCATCTCTACCTCGACCTCCAGCTCTACCTCGACCTCCACCTCCACCTTTGCCTCCACCTCCACCTCCATCTCCATGCACACCCATCCACACACACGCACGTACTCACGTACCCACACACATGCACACACACACACACACACACACACACACACACACACACACACACACAGCATGCAGGCACGCCCGTGCGCATGCAAACACGTACAACATGCAAGGCATGCATGGGAAGTAAGCATGAATGCATACGCGTGCGTGTTGTTGCCGTTGCTGAAGTTCCNACCCACACACACGCACACACACACACACACACACACACACACACAGCATGCAGGCACGCCCGTGCGCATGCAAACACGTACAACATGCAAGGCATGCATGGGAAGTAAGCATGAATGCATACGCGTGCGTGTTGTTGCCGTTGCTGAAGTTCCTATTGGTAATTATGGTGCTTCTATCGTACATTCTAGGTGATTTTTGGTAGAATCGTTAGCCAGAAATGAATTGGAGAAGTAGCATGATACCATCGGCAAGAAGTAGAAAAACCATAGATCCGCGATTGAGACTCCCAAATTACGAATCCGTGGTTGTCACGCTCATGGCATGCACGCCGATGGTCTGAAGTCACGCTGGACCGTGACAACCATAACCTGTTTGGCCCCGATTCAGGCGTCATGGCAGTCATGTTGGACCACCATTAGGCGTGAGTCATCCCTCGTGGCCGTCACTGTCTAGCATGACTAATATTTCATTGCTCCTGCGTTGTTTTCCACAAACACAAGCTCCAGCCCTTTCCTAAATAAAAACCTTTGAATCAATCACCTCAAAACAGCTCTCCTTTAACTCAACATGACAACAGAACACCCATTTGACTGTAAATACATGGTAAATTTCTTAATATTCCAGCGAGAATATCTTATTTTACCTTCAAGCATTACCATGACTTTTCTATATGTAGGTGCCTTGCCCTTCACATGTCTATGAAAAAATCATATCACAGAACTAGACAGCCACTTGAGCATGTAAATGGTATATGATGGTGCTACTCCAAATTGTGTTTCACTCACGGATATGCACAAGGGTTAAAAAAACAAATTGTTCTTAACTGTGAAGCCAAATAAGATAAGGGGAGTGTGTATGCACTCTCGTGATATTACCCTTGCGAGCCCTTTGACAATCCATGGTCATAGTCTCACTTATCTACTTCAAGCTCCGACGGACCAGGACCATGGACCTATAGTGTAACCTATAGATCTATAATAGGGTTGCCTAGCCTGTAAAGATGGTTGTAGGCTGGATTCTGATCCACATCACTTTATTCAGTGGATGAATGTCAAGATGGAAGATTTTACTCACTAACCAAGTCTAATATGAGATACTTCACCAAAATAGCTTGTATCTAAGCACATCAAATGTGTACTTGCATGACGTTTTGCTTTCTTGCTCTCGATAGAAAAGGGAAAAATTGAGCTAGGATTGTTCTATTTTCTCACATGCGTATCCATGGCATAAACTGTATAAAGTATAGTAGTAGAGGGGCCCTATCCATTTTCTGTTCGAATGCTGCTTTAAAAAGCTACACTTCTTAATCCTATACACGCTCTGTGTGCAACTTTCACACTTGTTGAAATCTTCCACCGTTCAAGTCCCAAGACCTCCAAAATTCTAGCAATGTCGAGGAAGAAACTTGAAGCTCAAACTTTAGATGTTTGAACTTTTATCGTGTGAGGCCGTCAGATCAACCCTCACCAATGCAACGGTGCGCCTCACATTTGCTCTCACTTGGGACTCTGGAGCGAGAGCGATCCAGGCATAGATTTTCCAGATTTTCATGTCATGTATCCATCACTTGTAGTTACAAAACACATGTCACATATGAGCCCACGAGTACAAATGCATAAGATTTTCCATATTTAACATGCAAACAAGTGTAGGCAAACCAAAAAGGGAAATTTAGGAGTTATTCTCCCATTTGCCTCGTAAAATTTTAGAAGACACCTGGGAGATCCAAAAATATCTATCTTATCCAAGTTCATTTGTCAGCACAATAGTGCCAGTCTCCTCTACTAGAACAATTGTGGAGACCAACCGGTCGCATTAATGTCATGCAATGAAGAAGAAGTAATTCTTTGTGGTCGTGCAGTGCGTTCAAGACTTGGCAATGCAATATGGAATTCCAACTGTGTGTCATTTGCACTAACCACTGCATCCTCAGATGTCTGGAGACCTTGCCACGGACAAAACAAATGGATGGAATTGCTTGGGTCAATGACTGAGCATTGCATATTAGCACCGACCTGGGAGTTTATTCCAACGGATCTCATTCAACGATGAAATACAATGGTTGATCAAAATACTTTGCAAGTCAAGAAAGACCTATGCATGGAACGACTCTTTGCATATGGCAACAAGTAGTCTGGCGGATATGGCGAGACGAGTTTTTGGTTTGATGATCTGTACTGGCGACACAGATTTGCTCATTTGGTTTCCGTACCTCGGAGTGAAACCTAAAACAAATTTAATTGGAGCAAAGCCATGACACGGGTCAAGGTGGAGATTTGAGGAGGGTAAAACCCTCATGGAACTCATGACATGATCATGGTAAGACAAGATGTCAGCAAACATTGTAAAACATTACATGCGGCATTGTTTTGTAACATGTCAAGATGGACCAAGCCACCTTTTTTAATCACTTGAATTACTACCGATACTGAAAAAGTTATGGTCTGAAATGTCCATGGAATTTGCAACAATTTGTTTGGGTAATCTGGAAGAGTTTGACACTCAAGGTGGTGGACCGCTTCTCCAAGATGGTGCATTTCATGCTGACAACAAGAACTGACACCGTTGAGGGATTAATGCTACTTCTCTTCAACCATGTTGTGGGAAACACACAAAATACCCTATACAATCAGAAGTGACTGAGATGGGAAGTTTCCAGGCATATTTAAGCGAGAATCCCATGATCCCATGGCGGTGTTTAAATCAATTATCCATGGTTTCAGGCCGTTGGTTTGACGGCCACACCAAGATGACCCATCCAACACTCAGACATTTGCCTTGTAAACTGCACATGCCACATGGAATTGCTTTGGTAGTCAATCTGTTGGCCTCTTGAGAATTTCTAACATTGAATTCATGATTTATCATACTCGGCTTCCACAACTTGATGCTGGTAGGCTATAAGCGGTATGCCGGACTGCCATGGGACTTTTGTGTCATAATCGATTCGTTCTTAACAATGGTTACAAACTTCCAAAATGGTTATTAGAAGTCTCACAAGGATTGTCAACCTTCTGATGTTTTGTGCTTGAATTTTTGCAAGAAATCACTGTACTAGAAACGGGCCACTGATGGCAAGACCTCGCATGTGTGGGGATTGCACAAAACGATGTGTATGGCTCATTCTAGTTTGTCATCTCTATTGATGCGGTTGGCAACTTTGATGATATCTTTCTGTTATTTCAAACCACACAAGGTTCTTATTTCCCCGTGATCTCTTCCTCTCGGGAACTACATGTTAACCAAACATGTTTTACTCTGTAGAATGGACATGAGCTCGTTGGACACATGCTGAGTGCCTTTACAGGAATGCTCTTAAAGGAGGTGGATACAAATGTAATTTAAACAAATAACATAACATTGTTTTGGAAAGACAATATACCCATCAAATTCTTAAAAAACCTATAACATCCAGAAGCTATACAATTGTTATGGTAGCTCCAGTGCTTAGCTCTACAAAGTGTTCTAACGCACTATTCCTTGTATTTGCTCGAAAAAACATTTTTCATTCGCTTATGATCCGAATCATAAATATCACTTGTTGGGCAGATCACCAAGTTAATTTTGTAATCCTGGTTCTGTACAAAAAAAATCTAAGCAAATCGGCTTCGGCGCAAGAGGAAGTGCACACCCTTGCGACAACTTTCATATAGTGCACACTCTGCCAGCAAAGTGTGCACGCAAAACCCAGCGTCCCTTTGACACATCAACTCACAATCACAACCACGCTTGTGTGCATGTTGACATGTCGACATGCGCACACACAGGTGATCGACAACTCAAAACTTTTTGATGTGGAACACCGAGAGTTGCTACAACTCCTCAGGAGGACCTAAAGAAGTAATGGACAAATTCAACAATCAAGGGTTTAAACAAGAGGTGTTTGAGAGAATCGCCTCAAATATTATCAATTGCCCAAAATTGGGCAAACTTAAAGATCAGATACTTCCATTTAAATTTTTGAAAAATTTCAAATAACAGTACGGTATCAAGAGGTAAAAGGAACAACGTATTCAAAACTGACTTATGCGATTGCAACATTGAATCTGCGTTAGGTACGATGATGACATGTTGATGCCAAAATTTCCTTTTGAACAACCACAATCCCCTCAACAGAGGGTTTGCAAGTGGCTTTCATGGGGACCCTAGACTCTCCAAACATGGGGAGGGGACATGCTACATGCCCGCACATCAAGAGAATGCTACAATCCCAGGTGAATTTGGGGATAGACTTTGAATGCGGTGAAATATGGGAGAACATGGGCATGTTATTAAAAACATGATGTGGAAAGAAAGAAAGGGTCTTGCTCGATCATAAAGGTCACGGTCAGGCAACAGACCATGACCTCTTTTTCAAATGCTTGGCCATCAACGGGTTTCCCGGACATAGCATGGAAAAGGGCCTTCATAAATGGTTAATGATTAAATGTAGGAAATTGCCTTTAATGCGATCGCCATGAATTCCATTCTTCCATATTTTTACCGTGGCCTTGTCTAATCATCCAATCTCTCCACAAAAAAATACCGATTTTCAATGCTTTCACGAATCCAATATGCTACCCAATGAATGCAAATACCAACGAACCGTACATGCCGTATCTACTTTTGAGAAGACATACACATGAAACCGGTATCCTTGGCATGTTCTTCAGAACGTGGGTATGTAATTTTTTTATTTTTTTCATAACTCAAAGCACTCGTTCATTCTTTCGTTTATTTCTGTGTCAAAGCCTCATTCTTGGCATATTAGTGGAAACTTCGTGCACTCCTTTTCTCTTTTGTCATTTTTTAAACAGTATTGAAGCAAGTGTCACCCTTTACCCGTAATACATGGGAGTTCACTTTAACATTTCTGTTTTACATCATTTTTATGACATGATGAATTCGAATCTGTCCATATAGGCAGCCGTTCATGTGCATGGTTCAGTAGTAATCCACACAACATTTTGCGCACTATACAATGGTTACACTTGGAAAAAACACTACGCATGGAAAATTGCACGTAATGGCTGTAGATAGTAGAAGTGGCATGATGGGAAAACCACAAGGGAGAGGGAGAGTGAGTGGGGGAGAGAGAAAGAGAGAGTGAGAGAGAAAGAGATATATATACAGAGAGAGAGAGAGGGGGGGGGGAGAGAGGGAGAGATGCCATGGATTTGGGTGTAGGCACATATAGAAGGTAAGAATGTGTCGAATATTTTGGTGGATCAAAATATTAAGGCAGAAAACGAGCCCCACCTTGCACATCACGCACAATGTGTGGTTGCCGCCATCCTGGGGTCGATCCTAACCTCACCAGGTATATTAGAGTGGTTGCCGCTAGAAGATTCTTGCAGCATAAACCCACTAGGACCAACACCTAGCAACTATGAAAGCATTCAAAGAACCAACTAAGCATGAAAAAAATCCACATCACCCTAAAGTGTATGCGGGCATGCCTTCAACAAGCTGCTGCCTAGCCCATGGCACAAGCCCCATGGTACCAAACTGGCTAGAGATAGTGATTCTGCCGTAGAGCTTGAGCAAGTCAATACTTAAGAGAGCCACTTGGTTTGTTTGGTAATGACGTTGATTTACTCGCTTGCGCAGGTGTAGGTATGTGTGTTTGTGTGTGTGTGTGTGTGTGTGTGTGTGTGTGTGTGTGTGTGTGTGTGTGTGTGTGTGTGTGTGTGTGTGTGTGTGTGTGTGTGTGTGTGTGTGTGTGTGTGTGTGTGTGTGTGTGTGTGTGTTTGTGTGTGTGTTTGTGTGTGAGTGTGTGTGTGTGTGTTCTTGTTTGTGTATGTGTGTGTATGTGTGTATGTGTATATTTATGTATGTCTGTATGTGTGTGTGTATAGAGACCAGCAAAAAATGAACAATATATTGATAATTCAGCACTCGAGCACCAATTCCAACACCTCCCCGACCTGCAGGTGGAGATCCACACAAGCAACAAGATGCAATACGAGCGTAATATGGAACAAGAGGATTATGTCATTGAAAAATGAATCAAGCGCAAAAGGTGCGCATGTCAAACCAACTGCATGCATAGAAAAATTGGACGAACCAGAGTTGAGTGCCTTGGTCAAGAAATCAGCCCATTGAGACTGTGTGCCCATCCAGACAACCTTCACGACACAGTCACAGACATAGTGATACTCATCACTCATGTTCTTGGTATGCGAGTGATGCATGACATGATTTATAGCAATGGCCTTTATGCTTTTGGTTGCCAGAGCGTAGAGTGATGTAGTGAACGGGCACTTGCAACTGCTATGAGAGGTGACATAGCGAAAAACTCTTGCATGTACCTGAGCCAAAATTGGCATACTCAAATTTTCTCGAGTTGCAAGCGATACAATCCTACTTATTGCTCTTCCATGACACAACGATGCCTCCAACAAAGCAGACATAACCTGATCGATCGCACGCATCGGTGTCATGTGCCCAATCACTATGTAGCCATCAACAAGGATGGAGGTTGTGCCTGATAGCATAGCCTGTCGCGTGTTGTCAAGAGCGCGTATCGAAGAACACTCAGTGCAACCTGACGATGGAGTTGTTGTGGACACTGAGAGAATGGTGTCAAATGTTTTGACAACAAATGCTACATCTGCGCACGTCATGGTAGCAAGATACATTAAGGACCCAATGACATGGAGATAGTCAATGAATGTAAGCTTGGTGCTTGTGTTGTGTCTGATTAGGACGGTCCCGCTTGAGCTCCCTATCAAGGAATACTCAAGCAAGACTGAGATCCTTCATCTTGAATAAAACTATAGCAAGGACTTCACGGAATGCACAATAAAGCGACTCGGGGAGGTAACGAGCAAATCGTCAACATAGACAAGAAGAGCAAAAAGGGGCAGGATGGACCAAGAAACAAAGTACGGTCACATGTGCTCTGTTGATACCCATCCCTCTAAACTGTAGTAGTGATCTCCATTTCTTAGCACTGGGGTGACTTTTTCAATCCATAAAGGCTGTGTGAACCTGCCAAAACTTGTTGGTGGCATGAGTCAAACCCAGTGGCCATACCATGTATGTCTCCACATCCAAGGTACCATGCAAGTAGGCATTGTTTTTAGGGCCAAATAGCTCGCGTACCCATAAAACGCAAAGTGTGACTCTCATCCGTCCAGAACCAGAAAAAAAACCTGAAAACCCCAGTCAGAAATCATGCTCGCTCGCGGCATGCGTCGACAGGCGAGCAAGAAAGAAAAGTGCATGGGGACATTGGTTCAACGCGAGAATCACGAGGGAACGATGGCCCCTTTGTTTTTTTACACGCAAATCCCCTAGTTTGATTTATGGTTTTGTATATTTAGCACGGGCTCCGCTTGCACAAAACATTCAAAACCCTAAATCGAAGTGGGGGTTTGTGTGTAAAAAAAACAAAGGGGTCATCACTCCTTTGCGATCGAGAAAAAACGCCCTTCTTTCATTTTTGACATTTTTTGTACACGCAGACCTATTCTTTTGATGCCCAAACCTCAATCAAACCCTACCCCGAATAACAGTTGGGGTTTTAGGAGTTTAGTTTTGCACGGGCTCATACTGGGCCTCGTGATAGTGGGGCCCAGCAGGTTCCTTTTCAATGCATGGGGAGTCTCAAACTCCCCTCAAACTGTGGACAAACCTCACCTCGCTAGTATCACAAACCCTTCAACGAAGGGGTTTGTGATACTAGTAGGGGCGCCGCATGCCATGCATCATCGATGCATGGCATGCGGCCTCTCCATGCCCTTTTGCCATTTTTCTTTGTTACTGGCATGCCGATAGCGGTGGTCGATGGTTGGCTAGGTTTTTTATGTTTCTCTCGACGACGGGCAGAGGAGCTATTTAGTTCCAAAAACTGGGTATATGTGAATTGTATCATTGTTTTTATCCATCTTCTCAAGCTCCTAGTCATGGTATGCCACGAGCCTTAGAACAGCACGAACAGTAACATAGCGTCCAACATGTGTAGATGTCTCATGAAAGTGAATGTCGAGGATTTGTGAAAAACCCTTGGCAGTGAGACAAGTCTTATAGTGGTGATGTCAAAAGACCTAGTGTACTAAGTCAACCTGGAGGCCATGCGGCAAGTTGACCAGCTCGTACACTCCATGCTCTTGTAGAGCACTCCGCTCCTCCTTCATAGACGACTCCCAAAGGGATGAGTCTTCCGGCTCAAAGGCCTCCTTGACCGAAGTGGGCTCAGGAGCCAGAGGGGTGAAGTCACTCATAGCAAATTAGGCAGCAGCATGGCCTGCTACAGAGGTATCAATAGCACTATGAAGTTTCTCAGACATGTGTGAGTATTCTATAGCTATGCCAGGATGCATGACACCAATCCCCAAATCAAGCAATCTAGTGGTGGCAAGGCCCAAGGCACACATACCAGGGTCGCCGAACACAACACCACAGTCATAAGGAAGGACACAAAGCCGACCCCCACGAGTATACGGCCCAATGGAAGGGAAAGCAATAATTCTAGGATCAAACACAAGAGAAACTATATGAGACTGAGCAGATGCAAGGGAGGACAAGGAGGACCGATCAGTAAGAGGAGACATGGATGGAGTAAGAGAAAGCAAAGAAGGGACTCAGAAAACGGAGGTACCAGAGTCCTCGAGAGAGGGAAGTGAGGGACTTGATGCTGCATTATCATTGTCAAAATGCACATCACCATCAACCCCAGTGTGTCGATCCGAGGAGGCAACAGGAACGACATAGGGAGACACCCACCCCCCAAGATAAGAGTGGGACAAGGGTCTTGGCAGAAACAAGACAATCAAGATCATGCTCAAAGACGACCTCAAAGAAAAGAGTGTCTTGAGACTCGAGGAGACAATGGCGAGAGGGTTCCTAAAACTGCCAGGCATTGGAATGGGAGGAGAAACAATAAAGACAAAAAGACGACCATGACCAAAGAGTTCGCCATCATGCATGTCGGGAGTAAGCCAGAGAGTAGCAACAAAACACCAAACATGAGCAAGGCAAAGGTCTACACGAAAACAGTCCAATGTTCATAAGGAGTGACGTTACAAAGGAGGGGACCCTGAGGGATATGGTTCCACACCCATGTCACGCAGCACATGGCCTCATAGAAGGAGGGGGAACAAAACTGAGCAAGAAGTGACTAGAACCATTAGTAAGAGTACGGTTCAAGCATTTGGACACCCCATTCTGTTCAGATGTGTATGGAATGAAAGACTTCATACTCACCCCGTAAGAGGTAGGACCAATGAATTCATCACCATGATTAGAGCAAGGCATGCGTGCCTGACGCTGACAGGCGCACTCCGCCTGATGAAGCCTTTCTTTCATTAAGTACATCAGTGAAATCACTTTTCTGATGGAGAGCAATGATATAGAAAAACCGCGAGAAGTCATCAGTGAGACAAAGAACATACCGACCCAGACCACCCACAAATTCACGAGGGAGTGGACCCACGACACTGGAATGAATAAGCTAAAGGGGGTGGGAAACGACGTGATCAGAGGTGGAGAAGGGAGAGAGGTGCATCTTTTCCCGAGCACAGTCAACGCAATCAGAGGAGCATGGTGGGACAAAGGACGAATGATCAAGACCATGCGCATGACACATGAACAAGCGGATGTCAATGGCAATAGTGTAGATGTGAAAAAGCCGGCGATGCAGGTGATGTATGTACTCTGGGGACAATGACGGTGCAACGTGTATAAGGGCAAAATTAGCGGAAGATAAATAGGAGGACAGAGGTAAACGGCATATATGATTACAACGAAAGGCCGCATAACACAACACGACCAAAGGAGTAAACAAGGAGAGTGCCAACACCACGGCTCGAGACAAAATTCATACCCTGGTCATTAGGGGTAGTCATAGGTAGCAGGCTGACCTCGAGATCAGGCACATACAGAACATCTGGCCAGAGAAAGTCCCCTCCCAGCCCAACAAAGTGGACAACACCGACACCCTTGTTGGGGAGCAACTGACTGCAACCAGTGCGGAAAAAATGCACAGAAGTAGCGGGGTCAAGAGAGACAAAAGCCGAGCGGCAAAAGGTCATTTGATGCATAAGCACCAGAGTCAGTGAGCTAAAATTGGAGGAGGAAGGCACAGACGGCAAGACACGAGAGACAACAACAGTGCTGACAAGGAAGGACACACAAGGTAACGGGGAAAGGTGGTAGATTGCAAGTGCTCGACCTAAGGGGTATTAGTGGATTGGAGGTCATAGGAGGCCCCAGTGCCTGCATCCTAGAGCTGAGAAGAAGCCTGGCATCCACGAGGGAGGGTAGTACCTAGAACAATCTCACCTCCCTTGGTACGAAGAAGAAACATGTTGATGAGATTTTTCTCAAGGATGCTCTTAGCTTCCCAAAGTTCGTTTCGTGATCCATCTGCATAGGAGTCACCGTGCGAGTGACCACCAAAGTGGAGTTGTATGGTGGTATGTAGTACACCGAGGACGGCACGTAGTAAGGTGTTGGGCTGGGCGGAGGCAGCCAACCAGGCCCAAGAATGCCAGGGGAGTGGACAGCAACATGACGAAGCTGGCCTGGAGGTATTGAGGATGAAAGTATGCCAGTGGAAAGTGATTCACTAGTGGGTCTGGAAGAAGATGACGAGGCAGAGCTGATGGTCTTCCCAGACGCTATGCTGGTGCGTGCCCGATGGACACACATAGCAGCAGCCAATCGTGTATCATTTTGGGGACGAGGAAACTTGGTTCAGAGTGACCACGACCTTTGTCGTCTTGACTCCCATGATTGCTAGCATTACCACCATGGTCCCCATCCCCATGGTCACGACCCACACTTAGAACAACCTGGAGCTCCAAACAGGCATGAGGGCACATCCAAGGGAAGGAGAAGAGGTAGAGAGGGGTCAAAAGAGGAGGAGATGGAGTGGAGATATCAACAACAATAGAGTGATTCGTGCATTTGTACTATAGATTCCTCCACCAATCTATAAGTTGAGCATCGCTAAATTCACAGAGTGCACTGGTGCTTGGGGTTGCATCGGGTGCGACAAGCTCACAGACAAGTCGCTTAAGCTCATAGTGCATAACATGAATGAAGATATCAGAGAGCTAAGGTTTGAGACCAGTCACAATGGGAAGGCAAGCAAAGATTTTTCCAAGGTGTGGGCTTACGTAGGTGGTGCTGAAGTTGAAGGCTGTGGGTCTAGTACTCATCAACCACCTCGTCAGCATGCATATGAAGCTGGTTGAACTGGATAGTGTGTGTGCTCTGTGTACACACGGAGCGCACACATTGGTAACAATGTTGTGGTGGCTATTGAAGGCATATGCCTCCATAGGGTCTATAGTGAGGCCCTGTGTTGGGTCAGTATTGCACTGGCCTATATCCTCTATGAGACTTTTAGAGCCAACTAATACGAGAGCGTGAATAGCACAGGCAGACTAAGCAGGCATGGGAGTGAAAGGAACATTAGCACTAGGATTAAGAGGGAAGTAATAACGCCAATGCTGCTCCCCTTGTGTCCAAGCACTGAAGAGGCCATCCCAAGCATAGAAGGTTAGCTTCTTAGTGAAATGTGGTGGAGCCAGTGGGAGAGGATGGCCAGTCGTGATGGTGAGGATTAGGTAAAAGAGCACAAGGAAGAGTTGTTAAAGTGGGAGAGGGACTGGCCAGAGCACTAGTAGCAGTTGCACCAGTGGCAGATGATCTGGCTGGACCACCTCAGTGCGATTGGTGCGACTAATGCTGGTTGTGGTGGCAGCGGTTGATTTGTGTGAGACAATGAGGCGCTAAATGATGGAATCAGCCACTTTCTCTACCATCTCTAAGTATTGCGCTGACAAACCTCAGCAAGTTCCAAGGCCGGGCGAGTCTGGAAAAGCCGGCCTGTTGCTCAGTAATGGCAGTTCAATGGTTAGGCGTGGTGAGAGAGGAGGGGTGGAATGGACACTGGGAGAAAATATCAACAGACTTTTCCTTGTCCTGGGCGGGCATGGGAATAAGAAAATATAACACATTGTGGAGATGTCAATTTCAATGAGTCTTGCAACGGAGCTCACACAGAGGAGAGATCTTGGAAATGCAACTAAAGTTACATGTGTAGCAAAGGGAGCATGTACCCCAGAAAGGACGAGGAAAAATGACAAAGAGTGGAGGCAAAACTGCTGCTGCGAAAGCATAAAGCATGGAGATTTAGGATGCAGCTGATGCAACAAGACAAAGCAAGCGTGTGAGTACCGTTTGAGAGGCAGTTGTTGCAGTGAAGATGACGGGAGAGAGAGTGATAGCCTACATGGGCTCATGAGAGCAAATGAGGTTGCTGCTATGGCTGTGGCTCCTACAACTGCCCTTGCTACTATGGAGATCTACATGGCCATATTCACAACAGCTGTTGTAAGTGGTCCAAAGGTAGAAGCTACATGCACAAAGTCCTCCTTAGCACGTCTTCCATCTGTGGCAGCAGGTGCATGAGAGACCCGGGCCGTGGCTGTAGATATTGCTGCTATAGTTGCTGCTACTTCTACCACGGCACAGGAGCAACAGAATTCCTCTAAATCTGCCTACTCCTCATAGAGAAGAAGGATTATAGGTCCCTCAGTCTTAAGTAGAATGGGAGATGGCTGCGACTGCGGTTGTTAAGGTGGAGGTTGTAGTTGCTACAGCTATGGCTGCAGTTGTGAATACGATTGAGATAGATGTGATGGTTATGTACTACTACTGAAAGGAAAAGCAGAGATAGATGGCGATCTTATTGATGGTTCTTCTATCCAAGGTATGTCATCAAAGTCACCAGCAGGAATTTTGTCTTCCGTGTAGATCTGGCTACTGGTCTCCTCCTGAATGCGCCAACCTCGTCCGAGGCATACTCACCAGGTACATAGACATGACGATGATACCAATACTCACATGCCTCGTCACGTGTGTGTTATACCTCCCATACCACAATGTAGTTTCTATTGGTAGTAACCTCCTCCTCATCTGAGGGTGAGTATGTTAATGGTGACTTGGATGGTGACGTCAAGATGGCAACGAGAGAGAATATGTTGTTATAGAGTGGGGATCTTCAGCAAAGGATGTGAGACGGGAAGAACTCATCAATGGAAAAAGACTAAAGCAGTGGCTGTGGTGGTAGAGATACTACCGGGCCCCAAGAATGAAAGTTGTGATGGTGTCGAGAATGGGATCAGCGTGATGAGGTCATTGGCGCTACGGGACGAGTAGGGGCAACGAAGTGAACATGATGAGGCTGGTGTCGATGCTCAAAAAGGAGGGGCAATGACCAAGTGTACTATGAGGGTTATCAGACAAAGAAAGCATAGATGTGTGCAGTTGCATCCATGGTAACTGTAATTGAAGAGTGAGTTGTAGATGCGGTTGTTGTCACAGCTGAGAGGTAGAGGCAACGACGGGCTCTAGGCCAAGAGAGTGATGGTGGAGAGAGAGAGAGATTGGCTAAGAGATTCAATGTCTCAAGAATGAAGAGAGGAAGACTACTACTTACAGGGGTAGGTAGAACAAGGTTGACCTTCCTTCCTTCGTCTACCTAAGATCAGCCATGGACTGCATGGTGGTGACAAGTGAGGTGGAATTTGCTACCACGTCCAATTCCCATCCAAGGCTTGCATACCACATAGAGGTGGGACTTGGCAATGATGAAGCGTATAACACAACGCAGAGGCGGTTTGTGCACCCCATGGCTAGCTACAACAAAGAGCGGCAGTGAGAGGGTCCCACAGATCCAACCTTTCAGTCATGAATGACATGACTAGATAGAGGAGGCAAGCTTGTTCCTTGAAGCTCCTATCATACCAATATTCAATAAAAGTGGCATGAGGTGATAAGCACAAGGGAGCAAGAGAGAGAGAGAGAGATAGAGAGAGAGAAAGAGATAGAGGGGGAGAGAGAGAGAGAGAGAGAGAGAGAGAGAGAGAGAGAGAGAGAGAGAGAGGGAGAGAGAGAGAGAGAGAGAGAGAGAGAGAGACGTCATGGATTCGGTTCCAAGCTCACTTAGAATGCAAGAGTGTGTCAAACAACAGAGTGGAGTGAGATATNATACCAATATTCAATAAAAGTGGCATGAGGTGATAAGCACAAGGGAGCAAGAGAGAGAGAGAGAGATAGAGAGAGAGAAAGAGATAGAGGGGGAGAGAGAGAGAGAGAGAGAGAGAGAGAGACGTCATGGATTCGGTTCCAAGCTCACTTAGAATGCAAGAGTGTGTCAAACAACAGAGTGGAGTGAGATATTAAGCCGATGAACGAGTCCCGCGCATCATGCATGAGGTATGGCCACCGCCATCCCTGGGGTCAAGCAAGACCTTGCCAGAATAAATCCGAGAGCGACTATTGCTACAACATTTTGATGGCATGACTCCAGTAGGCTCATCAACTGATAACGATAAAAGCATCCGCACAACCAAGGAAGCATGCATGATAATCCACACCATTCTAAAGTATGTGTGGACATGCCATCATGTGAGCTTTTATGCAATAATCAACGTACGGGAGATGTTCCAACAAGCTGTAGCGTGGCCCATGACATTATCCCTTTATTGTCCATGTGGCCGGAGACTGTGAGTCCGCTACAGAGCTTGAACGTGTCAATAATTCAGAGAGCCACTTGGGTTGTATGGCAGCCATTCTTATTTAATATTCTCCATAGATGGGTGTGTGTATGTGTGTGTGTGTGTGTGTGTGTGTGTGTGTGTGTGTATGTATGGGTGTGTATGTGTGTGTATGTGTGTTTGTGTGTGTGTGTGTGTGTGTGTACAAACACCAGCAGATACTATTGGTGTGTCAGCATTTGAGAAACAATACTAACAAAAGCACATGTCGAAATGACAAAAGGAAGGCCGACGAGGTCGACCCTGTTTTTGAAGGCCACACGGCTATCAATAACCAAGGCCTTCTTTATATTGTGAAAGAAAATGAGCTTCTAATCTACAATGTAAAAGAAATACAAAGAGTAGTTCCCTCCTTTTTCTACGCTCCACTTGCATTGCCATTCCAACCGTAGAATCCATTGATCAGTTGTATCTTGACAGTAGAGTGGATGTAATTACAAGAGGGGAGTGAACATTACATTATTGTAGATCGGATTGAGATGCACCTCATGTTAGACTTACTTAACAAAGGGAGGGATTTTTTTCTTGCCTCCGAACGTATGTGTGCACTTTCTCTTCAATTGGACAATCCTTTACGAGCGGAAGAAAGAAACGTCGTGGAATATTTTTTTCTAACAACAAAATGTGAAAGGATGAACATGAAAATGGTTATAAGGGTAACGACAGAACAAGTAAAAGATGGAACCTCAAACCACATGAAGGGTCCTTTTTCTTCAACATTTGTTACACACAACATATCCCATTTCATTGTCTTGTATTACACGAGACATGGAACGGTGGAAGCAAGGCCATTGAGGTTGTCCCAACATTTTCCATAAGAGGTCTGTAAAAAAAGGATGTGAGAGTCCAAAAGGCCGATCAGACAATAAGGCCAAATTTGAAACATCATATGCACCTATCAAAGAGTTGTTGAATGGAGTGGGTTATGAAGAGAATGATTTCCATTGAATTTTGGAAAACACTTTAACATTTTGGCTCCAAAAATAAGAGAGAGAGAGAGAGAGAGAGAGAGAGAGAGAGAGAGAGAGAGAGAGAGAGAGAGAGAGAGAGAGAGAGAGAGAGAGAGAGAGAGAGAGAGAGGGAGAGAGAGAGAGAGAG
>SZWC01003382.1:40195-69495 GCA_023375785.1 Penium margaritaceum
AGAGAGAGAGAGAGAGAGAGAGAGAGAGAGAGAGGGAGGGAGAGAGAGAGAGATGCTCAGGAATGTTCTCAAAAATAAAAAATTGTTGATAGCATATAAATGATTTCTCTAGGTAGTGGACAAATGTATTCTTCAAGAAGGTTCAAAATATTTAAAAAGAGAGGGGAGTTGGAATGGTTAAAAGGATCATAATCTGGAACCTAGAAACATATATTACTTGTGAACTGGAATGCATGGGGGGTGTTTTACAAAATTTGCAATGTCTGGGAGTACTAGGCTTTGTCAACCGTCCGTTGGCATTAGTGGGTCAGAATCGTGCCTTGAAAAGTGGGTGCCGCAGGCTGGTTTCCTAATGCTAGACATAGGGTACACTGGTTTAAAGACAAAGGGAAGGCATGGACCCTCCTACCCCCCCCCCCCTTCTTGTTTCAAAACCCACGCCCCATGGACCAAGTGAGGTCCTCGTAGTTGAGGGTCACGATGGAATGGTTGGCTGTTATGCTGCCTGCTAGCAAGCGATGGAGGGGGAAATTTACCGATGACGGGCAATGGACGACGAGTGATGGGCGACGGATTGCGGCCGATTCGCGTTGGCCGGAATCCCTACTCCAATAATGGAGAGTCAAAACCTCCCATTTGTTTTCTTTTCCACCTTTTTGGGTTGCGTATTAGCCTATTGTTATCGGTGGACCTGTCTTTGGAACATCCACCAACCTGTGATCTGTGATTGTTTATTTGTTTTTCTGTAGGGCACAGGAAACAAACCAAGAATATTCAACAGGGTCAAATGTTTTAGATGTAATAACTTTGATTCTCTCACATGCTCCAGACCCGTCAACGAGACAAGCTCAATCCACCGAATCGTTTTCCGGACGCGAGATAAACTAGTGAGGAACCAACTTGTACACACTCCGAGATAGCTGAAGCTACATACCTGGCTTCAGCTTACAATTTACCAAATATACAAATCGTCTAATCTATGTGCTAAAATGGAGCAAATATCACAAAAAATTAAACAATACCAATAATTTATATAACAAAAAGTATTGGCTGTATTGAAATTACAATTGGTGGTCATAGACAGTGTCACGATGGGTCATTCACACAGGATGGTCGAATCATGGATATATGAAGGAAATACTGCAAGAATTAATACATTTGATGATTTTTATTCCATTAATACTTACACAAGATCATACATGGATGCACGTAAATGTATATAGGCGTTAACACGTGTATGGATACAATTAATGTGTGGAACATAGTCCATGGAAAATTTCCATGTGGGTAAATCATTAATATAAAGGAGATTTGTATGCATAATTGATTTTAATCTTTGGTTTGAAAATAACAATTCCACACGATATCTTTTGGAGAACACCACATCTGGAATTACTTTGAAAAGAAGCCAAACTTATAGATAGACTCCTAGGAAGAATAGTTGAACTTAGAGTTACAAATTGAATGCTGGTGTTTTTACATGATTCTTATACTTCCTGTATTTCACAAGATTACTACGTAACCCTGTGCAACTTAGTGCAACATTGGAACCTTGTTTAATCTATGAACTCATTCAAAATACATCAATACACAAAGCCATCCCCAAATTATTTTGGGATTTTGGGTTTTATTTCTGTGCGGGCACCTACTAGGCCCCGCAGTAGCGGGGCACCGGCTTTTTCCCATTTGAGGCATGGGGAGTCTCGGATCCCCCGTGCAAACTCCTTGCAAACCACCCTTTGAATAATGGAAAACCACTCAATAAATGGGGTTTTTGGTTATTGGATCAAGAATGCTAAGGTCAGCATGTCTACGCCACATGTTACAGGACGTCGACATGTTGGCTTACATCAGTGTTTTTCTAATCCTTGAGTCCCGTGTGTACAGAATGGGACACATGAGGCTTATTTTTTCATAACAGGGGAAAATGGGACCTGATGTTCTATATTTGGGTTGAATTGTGCTTATTGTTTTGAGGTGGGGGGATTTGGCTTATTCTGTGAAGACAGGGGTACATGGTGCTCGTGCCCAATACCCGATCAAAAGAAGTGGGGAAGGCATGGAACCCCTTGCCAAAAGGTGGGGCTCTGAGCTGCCTTCCATGTACATCAGATGATCCTGTAATGGATTTATAAAGCATGGATAACATGCGCATGGATTTCTAAAAATGGTGGGTAAAATGGAACCCGCCCCTTGTATTATTTTGCTTGTGGACAAGGTCAACTGTTCTGTCCTCCAATTGTATCATCACTTCATGGATTTAAAGTCCACGTCGAATGTTTCAATTCAAAAAAGGGGCCAACTCGTTTTTACCCGCCTTTTGAAAATACCCTGCACAATTTACCCATAATTTACATCTTCATAAAAAAATTATCCACTTCTCAAAAAATAGAATCCAGAGGCCCACGTTTTGGCAAGGGAGTCCACGTCCTCCCGCTCTTTTTAATAGTGAAGCCTTGTATGAAAAGTTAAAAGAAAATGCATTTGGTGCCCACTTTACACATGATGAATCTGACACCCACTAAAGTCAATGGGCAGTGGTCCAGCTGGTACCCCCAAACATTGAAAATCTTACGGAATGGTCCCCACATAATCCTATTTACAAGTGAACTTGGTGTTTGAGTTCCTATTGAGCAAGACGTTGAAATGTTCTCTTATTCATTTGTCTATAATTCGTTTCATCCTTCTAGTGGAAAATGACCTTCGACTCTTCGATGGAACAATCGATGAACTCATAACGATCTTGATAGTTGAGGAACCATTCTCCATAAAAACAAGTGGATACAATATCCGTTTTATATATGCATAAAACGGTTGATGTTTAGCCTATCCTTCTAACTGACAGTTCAAAGTAACACCGCATTATTTTCTTAGACCTCTCATGACCTTCAGCTTGAAAGTTGCACTAACTCGGATGAAATTATGTACGAATTAATTGATGTGTAAATGGACAACATAAGAACCAGGGAATTATATTGGGTTCTCTCTAGCATAGTCAACAGAAGCTCAATTGCTACAAAGAAAGAAAGACGGCCCTGATAAAAGGTTGTTTTAGAGACTTTGTCAAAACAAAACTTACCTCGCCGGCCTTGCTTCCGTTGTTCCAATCTGTCATGTTGTGGGAAATTTTCCACATGTAGTTTTGTATTTTACACAGTGTGAAAAGCTGTAACTGGAGCACCACTCGACCATACTCGTGCACGACAACCCTTATGAACGGTTCTGTAGACACAAGATTGACATTTAAAGAGTATGATGTCGTATTCATCTGGAAAAGGGACACCCTTGTCTGGTCACCGGCTAAAGGCAATTGTCTGCTTCAATATTATGCAAAATAGTGACAGCACAAAACAAGAGTGTATGAACTTCTAATACATGCACAAAGAATGAGGTATGACAATTTATAGAAACAATAATTTGAACAAATGTGTTTATGTAGCAGATTAGACAGAGCCCTTGGCCAACTAGGCCAGAATTGTGGTGCTTTAAGGGTCTTTGACCTTCAAGCCATCCCGTCCAACCGCCAACTGACCAGGGACCCCCACTCCATCCATGTGGCGCTGACCGCATGCTACGCACCACCACACAAGGAGCGAGCCACCCTCGGCATCCACACGTCCGACTCGAACACTGACACTATGATACCAATGTAGCGGAGTACACGGAACCCTTGGCCAATGAGGCTAGAGCCGTGGTGCTCTCAGGGTCTCCGACACTCAAGCCATCCTGTCCAACCCTCCATAAGCCGAGGACCCCCGCTCGATCAAAGTGGCGCCGGCCGCAAGCTGTCGTTTAATGTTGAACATTAATGTTGATAAATGCACTACCCACTGTTCAAAAGGGCATGATAACTCATCTACCCAAATCGCGAGGGTTTCGGGATGGCCTACCCGGCACTTGAAAAAAATAGGATTCCCCCACCCGGCAGTTAAAAAAAACATGTTGCCCACTCGTTTCACCATGCTTGATCAGCGGCATGTGCCGCTTGTTGAGCAAAGCGAGGTAGGGCATGTCTACCGTCCTTGTAATTATTGCTCCCACGCGATAATTGCAATCGAGCAAAAATGCCCGCTCCTGAGATGGAGCAAAAACGCTCGTTCTATTTTTTTTCCTCACACACAACCCCACTACTTTTTACATGCATACCGTAGTCAAACCCTACGCCGAATTGCATTCTGGGTATTAGGATTTTAGTTTTGCGCAGGCTCCTGCCGGGTCCTACGGTTGTGAGACCAAGTAGGTTCCCTTTCAATGCATGGGGAGTGTTGGACCCCTCATGCAAACCACACTCAAACCCCCCTCGAACATTTGCAAACCCCTCAAATGAGGGATTTGTGAATGTTAAAAAATATTGTTGACGCCAATATGTCGACGCTGTATCACAAACAACGTCAACATGTTGCGGTTTCTCGCTGTTTGTGGCTAGAATGTCAATGTTCTCATGACAGCGGGCAAGGGAGTCTTATTCTTCCGAACGCCGGATAATGTAGTTTTATTCTTCTGAACGCCGTGTAGGACATACATACATTCGAATCTCTTGGATAATCCCTACGTGTACCCTTTCAGAAAACATGACTTTAATACCCTGATTCTGTTCATGACTTGTAACAAGTGGACACCGTAGTCCCATTTAGTTGAAATTCGCGTTTTGTGGACAATGTGGTAAGTTGTTAAAACGAGTGGGTAATCCAGATTGTTCACGAGGAAAGTGGGTAATCGGATAGGACCACACTCAAAACATTGGTAAGAGGGAAATACTCTGTTCAAGAAAATACTTAGCAAACATTTAGCATAGATGTGTTACTTTTTCTTATCTTTCTTACCCTGCATAATGACGCAAAGCCAGGTTCAAAACTTTCAAAAATAAAAAATATTGAAAAAATGTTCAGAGTTGTGTATTCAAAAGATTTTTCTCTTGTGTTGGTGAACTCTGAATGTCCTCATGCACTTGGACTTGAGATTCTTGGTGACGTTCAACACTGATTATAGTGCTTCCACTTAGAGAGGGTACGACCAGCCACGAGGAGGAACAACAAAGGGTCTTTCCCAAACAACATCCCTCAAAATCATTTGGCAAAAAGAATGGTCCGACCCAATCTCCTTCCCCATGACCAAGATTATAGGCACCTTCTCCACATCCCTTCAAAGACAAATCTAACGTTACGTCCCTGGCATACACGAGTCCCTAAACTCGGTGAGGGGGCAAATATGTCTTAACATTCATGGCCCAACGTGTGTCGCCTTCGGGATTTGTTTGCCATTCGGCCAAGGATATTTTGGCCAACAGCCCCGACCTCCGGCGTTCCATTCCAGAGGTTTCCGACAACTGCGACCACTCTCCAAAAAGGTCGAAGGAAGTGTCACAAACCACATCAACGTTTTGATGTCGCTCGGTTGACTTCTCCACAATGCTATACTTGTATAAATAAGTGCCATGATTTTCTCATAGTCCCCCAACTTCTCGGTGGAGCTTCTCGAATCATCCACTCATGGCGTGACCTCGCACGCGTGGCTTGGCTCAAGCGCCGAAGACCTGACATATGCATCATTCTCGTTCTCAGCATTATATATATGTATGTGCTCGACTCACTTGATACTTGTCGCCGAATTACACTTACTGCTTAACATAAATTATCCATTTTTCCGAATCCCCGAATTGTCTTTTGTCTAGCACCTTATCCCTGTGAACCACCTACGTTTCGCTCGGCGTAACACTTGGTATCAGAGTGCCATGGCGCTAGAGGGGCCACCAACGAATTAATACCTGGCAACAACCTCGTATGAGTCCTCAACACATCTCCACCACTCAGAAGATCGCAAACTTTGTGACGAAAACTGTGAACGGAGCAAGCGCTAGGGCGACAAGCGGTAGTCCCTGGTGAGAACTCCAGCAATGGTGGATAAACAGGACGTGAACAACAGCGCTCTACAAGCAAAAGTAGGCGATAGTGACAACTTTCGCAGCAAACGATGAAGTACCGATGAACCCGATGACCAATCCGATGACGGACCCCTCGGGCTCGACAAACATTTCGCTTTAGCCTTAGCCTGTTGAGTTGACACCTGGCAAGATGGAAGGCACCGGCCGACAAGCGTGAATCAACAAAGACCTGTACCCAAAATTATTGGGAATAGACTGCCTCAATACCCATCTGCTCCAACAAGTCAACATGGCAATGGAGGAGCTTCAAGTTTCTCGTACGCACAAAGCAGTGCTCACCAAGTGAATTTTGCAATTGTTGAGTAAACCCCAGATTTGACCATCACTTCTCGAGCTATTTGATCCCGCTACCTCCTAAGGACCGACGATCAGGATGTGCCTGACGATTTTGAAGATGCACTTCACAGCCGTGGGGATAAAAAACAACTGAAAAATTGACATCGTGGTCTCGCTTGTGAGTGGCACAACTTTGAGTTATTGGTCCGATACAAGGGCCATCCAACGGCAGCAAGAGACTCGTGGATCTGGATTAATGGCTCACGTGACCCCTCTCACATCCTCAACTACAGGCGTACTACCTTTCGAGCTAGTAAATCTAACATGGCACGACTCTCTCGTGCCACCGGACACGTGGAGCACAATCTAGCACGCTTCACTTGCTCGCGTTAGGAAGTTGAACGAGAAGTCTCATGCATGGTACAGACTCCAACATCTACATCAATAGTCAAGCATGCCAGAATACACTCGACACTTCCACGAAATCATCACCGGCAGCGACCTCGTCCACGACAAACTTTGTTTCTAATATAACAATGGCCTCAAACAAGATATTCGACAAGCAATCGTCATTTTAAGCATCCAAGAGAACTTTTTTCAAATGATCGCAGTCATTGACCACATCAATAGCGATGACTACAACGCTCGGTTGTAGGAATCCAACAGCTGGCGACCCCAAGGCCACAATCCTTATTGTGACGAAGGAAACAAGTAGTCGGCGGAAACCTTGTCTCCGATGGAGATCGACACCATCGATCAGTGCGATCAACTACTGTGTTATACTTGTGAGAAACCAAGACATATCTGGCACAGCCACCAAAAACCGGCAACAACAAGCCAAAATGTGGGGGGGGGGGAATTCACAGGAAAAAAAACGAAGTCCAGAAGCGGCAAATTGCAGGAGTAGACAGCAAGGCTCTTGTCCGGACGAAAAAATATGCATCAAACGATTGTCCATCTGAGCGGCTCACATCGCTGTAAACAAACGTTCCGGAGATCGCAAAGGTCAATGAGGGGTACAAGGATGACCAACCGGCGATACTGCTACAAGTACAATCGAGGTGTTGTAAAAGTCGCAGAACGGACCGACATAGATTGATGGAGGAGCTTCTTACACTTTCGTCAGCGACAACGTGGTTCAGAAGCTAGATTTGAAGACCGAACCGAGAGTGTTTGAAATAAAAACTGTCTACGGACAACTGCACATTTTTCGACTTCGCGAACCACTCTGGTTGCAAATTGGAGATCCGCACAACGTAACAGTGTGGAGGACTCGCCCAATGAGCAACCACAAATGATCCTTGGATGAGATTTTCTGTACCGGCATAATCCGCACGTTGACTAGAGCAGCG
The DNA here is from genome assembly GCA_023375785.1 of Penium margaritaceum. NCBI lineage: Eukaryota > Viridiplantae > Streptophyta > Zygnematophyceae > Desmidiales > Peniaceae > Penium > Penium margaritaceum. The sequence goes on from SZWC01003382.1 coordinate 47,765, forward strand.
GAGTAGTCTACATCAACATTAATGGCAAAAGACACCAACCTTTGGTTGAGCGACCCACAACGGAGCGGCGGTTACCAGAACGAGCAAAGGTGGAAGTAGTAGAGGATGCTGCGACAGTCGTAAATGCCAGCCGACATCTCTGGACGTGGCCAGGAAATATCTGAAGCGCAGCGCCCAATCGTGGCTAGTCCACGTGGAGGCAGGAGAAGTAGAAGAAAGTACAAAAACCAAAGCCACATCCATGACGTCAACGTCGGAGAAGTTTCAAGCAGTACCGAAGGAGTTTCCAAAACTCATCGACGAGATCGATGGGGGTTTTCTTTACAAAACATCCTGAGAACTACTACCTCAACATAACATCGACCATGAGATAATCCTGAAGCCACGGACCCGGAGTGAAGGGGACCTATGGGATGAGCGATCACAAGTTGACCGAGCTCAAAAGGCAGCTCGACGAGATGCTCAATCAGGTGTTTAACAGGCCCTCCACATCACTCTATGAGGCACTGGTACATTTTTTGAGAGAGAAAAAGGGCAGAATAAGGATGTGTGTGGACTATTGGGTATTAAATGACATCACCATCAAGAACCGCTACTCCCTCTTGCAAGCAGATGGACTTTTTGCTTAGCTCTATGGGGCTCGAATCTTCAACAAAATCAACATACACAACAGTTATTGTCAGATCTGTGTAACTGATAAGGATGTCGAGACGGCAGCATTTCGTACCAGATGCACGCACTCTGACTTCATGGTCATGTTGTTTGGAGTAAAAAATGTCCCCACAACCTTTATGGCGGTGATGAAAAATATTCTTCACCTGTACCTCGACGATTTTGTTGTCGTGTATTTGGAAAACATCTTGGTGTATAGTCGTACTTCGAAGGAGAACAATGGACATCTACAAGAAATTCTTCAGATTTTACAAAGAGAGAAATTATTAACAAAACTCTCAAAATGTGACTTTGGTCACTGTTCGATCAAGTTTTTGGACTACGCCATCAGTAGTGGACGAATCACCATGGAACCAAGAAAGGTGGAGGCGGTCGCTCATTGGTCGACGCCCACAAATGTTCACTTGAAAACCATCGAGTGGAATTACTGGAACATTGAAAAATAAGTATTAAACTCTTTGAGAAATGCTCTGACCTTGGCGCCAGCCTTACGATTGGCACATTTAATGGTGGACTACATCATGACCACCGATACATCCGATAGTTCCATCGGGGGCGTACTCCTCTAAGACAACAGTGGTGGAGAATAACCAGTGTACATTTCAAAAAACTACGCGGAAGGAACTCAATTACACGGGGCATGAGAAATAAATGCTCGCAGATGTGCACAAGATCAGGACATGGCAGTGCTAGGGAATGCCAGTGACGTGTCGTTAGCAATGACCACCACGGCCTCAAAAATCTCAGGACTCAGGCAAATCCAAGCCGTCAACAAACTCGATGGATGGAGTTTATCCCGTCCAACTTCGAGTACGACATCAAGTATCGGCTTGCAAAATCAAATCCAGTAGATGCTCTCAGTCGATGACCACATTTGATGGCCGAGATCAGTACGTTGCTTGTTGAATTAGACCCGTACCTTGCAAGGTTGTCCGTGAAGGGTTAGGAGTTCGGCGGGTACGACTAAACCAAGTTTTGATTTGACGACCCCTGCTGGCGACGGCAGCTGACTTGCCAGGTCACTTGTACCTCCAAGCGAGGAATGACGTGGGGTGCTTTCAGAGGAAGGCCATGACATCGGTTCAGGTGGACACTTAAGCGAGGACAATATGCTCAAGAAGCTGGCAATGCACTACTTGTGGGACAAGATGCAGATCAACGTGATGCCCTTATGCAAATCGTGCGAAACCTGTGAGAGACAAAAATCTTGTCGGACGCGACCATACGGTCTACTTCAATCCCTATCCGTTTCGACGGAACCATGGGTCGACATTAGCATGGACTTTGTGACAGTACTGCCCGCCACACCCAAGGGATATGACGCCATCCTCGTCGTGGTGGACACATTTTTTAAGATGTCACACTTTAATCCGACAACCACCACAGTCGTCGTAGCAGGAAGAGCGTGCATGTTTCTGAGCAAGATCGTGCGGTTGCATGGAGTGCCATGTACTTTAATCAGCGACAGAGACGGCCGCTTCACTAGCTGCTTGGTATGAACTGATGACACATTAGGGCACACGGATCCAACTATCAACAGCGTTCCATCCTCAGACCGAAAGGCAAACTGAGCGGACCAGTAATATGTTCAAAAAATGCTCCAAACTTAATGCAAGCCACACGGCACCGATGGGGTAGAAAAACTGCGGACTGCAAAACTCACACACAACTGCATCGCTTCCACTGCAACTGGTAGAATCGTGTTCAAAGTGGTATACGACAAACATCCCACAACATCGGCTGTTCTACAGAGTTAGAGTAACATCCCCGCGATTGACATCCACCGTCGGGACTTCACAAACTAGTAGGAAACACGACACACCCTTGCAGAGACGGAAGCAGCCATGAAGTGAGTACCCGACTGACATCACAACGATGGTGTACGTAGGGCTGGCAATCGCATCCTCCTCAGCTATGTGAATATCAAACTCCGAGGATAAGACTTCGTGAAGCTAAAGCCCGCTGGTTCAGACCATCTGAGATCGAGCGAATGCAAACCCCAGTCATTGTTGACTTCGTCTCTCTAACAGCATGACGATCCACTTTGTTTTCCCCGTCAGTAAGCTCAAACACTACCGGGATCCCATCACACACTTCAATGGCAAAGACATTACACCTCCACCTCCCCTGCAAGTGGACGAGGATACAGAGTGCGTGATTGAAGATATCCTTGGATATTCACGCCGTAGAAAAATGTCAGAGTATCTAGTCAAGTGGCACGGCTACGAAGCCACGCACAATACCTGGGAGCCCTAAGACAACCTCCGGGACATCAATCATCTGATCGACGACTACTTTTGCCGTCACCGGCCTACGTCTGCTAGCATGCCGAGACATCACGGCTAAAAGGGGAGCCTCTAACCTCTGTGAGTGGGTATTTCTATCTTTCCATTCACTGTCCATCGCTCGTCGACTTCAGGATTTTTTTGCCGTTCGGTCGAGGGCATTCTTGCCAACTGTCCTTAATTTTGTGTACATAGCTTACTATGACCTCTCGGCTCACGTCCATTGCCTTGCAGACCCCTGATGAGACGGAGGATACTTCCGACTAGAGGAGCAGACGCGAGTTTGGTAGATGCCAAGCAACTGAAACCAGCCACCGGATACGCACCCACCTTCACCACGCGTGCTGGGTTCCCTTTTGGAGTGCTCGTAAATTGTTTGAAAAAATCCACTTATGTACTTGTTCGTGTTAAACCGTGGTGGCTTGGTGACTTAGTTTGGTGGTAACCGTTGACCGGTGGTAGTTTGGTTATGCACAGTTTAGGACCAAACTCAGTGTGTGGTCCTGTGGGACGTGAGCAAGCTTATGCCCATGTAGTTCGAGCGAGCGCCGGCAAGCTCCAACTCGCCGGCCAATGGGTGGGCTTGGATAGCGAGCTCTATCCCATAGCTCCACTTAGTTGCTCTTTCTACGCTTACTCACTCTGTACAACTCCGTTTTGACTACCGTCAGTGTTGTTGAAACCACGGAGTTGACCTCCACAGAGCTGCATAAGGGAAGAGGGGCAGGTCTGATCTGTTTTGGTATCAGAGCAGATGAGCCATTACTCGTCACACTGTGCATGAGACATACAGTTTGGTCGTGGGAGGGCCCGCCGAGTAGCAGTCGCAGCAACGACTGCGTAGAGCAGCGTAAGCATGGAGTAGCAGTTGCAATAGCATCTGCACAAGCACCAATCACAACGACAGTTACGCACATTAGGAATTGTAGCTGTTGCGGGATGCAACAGCGTGCAGCAACAGCTGCCAGCGGCTACCGCAGCAGACAGCAGTCGTAGTGATAGCTGTTATAGCCACAGCAACAGCAATAGCCACGCGGGAAGGTAGCTTCTGCAGCGTCGAGGCACAACAACGAACGGCAGCAGCAGCCGTAAGCTGTAGCAGTGGGCAACAGCCGTGGTGCCGGTTGCTAGGGCCGCATTGGTAGTGGCATTACTAGCTTCTGAGAGCAACAACTATAACGGCGGCGGCGTGCATCAGCGGAAAGTAGTAGCTGCCAACAACTACAATAGTGGATAGCATCTGCAACGTGGCTGCAGTAGTGGGCCGCAACAGCCGCTGAGTGCTATAGGCTCACACCACAGCTATACCAAGATTGTTGCATCAGGCTACAGTAGCAGCCATCCACAATAGCAGAACCCACCATCTAATGCGGTGGGAGCAACAGTAATAGCAGTAGTAGCAGCAGCGGGTGACGGCACTCTATTGTCGGGTCTCCTCTAGCATTCCTTTCTCCCTACCGGCTTGGCTCCCTCCTATTCTTGGGTTGGGTGGAATCAGATCAGGTACCCACAGACATTCTCACAGTCTCTCTAAATTTCCCACGACCAGTGCGGTGAGGGAAACGCTACCAAAGATATCTTGGTAGAGTGGGGGGAGCCCACCAAAGACTCCCAGGCTGAAACAGGCCTCGACGCATATCTCATACCCACTGGGGCAGGGGAAATGCTGCCGAAATTATTTTGGCAGCGTGGGGTGAGAGGGGGGTCCATTAATAGCCCCCTATGCTAAAATACGCCTTGACACAGATCCCACGCCCACTGGGACGGGGGAAATGCTACCGAAATTTTCAGCAGCGTCTGACACCCAACGTCATCATCATCAATAGTAGTTTACGCTTGCTAGACACCACGTAGTCCTATGCCAAGTCACGCACCTACCGGAGTCGGTAGTACCAGCTCCACCATGGATGCTGGCGTTGCCATCTCCGGGGTGGTTGGCAGTACTCCAGGCACGATGCAAGATGAATCCCCGTCCAAACCTGGCACGCTGCTATGTGGCATGCGCAATTTGCGTGAGCAACAAGCTCAGTAGGCTAAACACATAGCCAAGCAGATGGCCGATTCATTCAAACTATTTCATGATACGGTCCAGCAACAACAGCAACAGCAACAGTATCAGCAGGAGCGTCATCAAAAGCTACTTCGGGATGCCGTGCGCAAGGGCAAGATGACAGTCGAGAGTGTAGTCGCAGCCGATGTCAATTCAGCTCTAGGAGAATTCAATGTTGAGCTGTCTAGCAATCTTCGCGAGTTGGACTGAGACGCTTGTGACGAGGAAGGCATTCTATGCCTGTGCCTTGTATAGTTGGAAAAACGACATCGGACTCGCTCAATGCACAAAGTAGCACCACGCGGCGAAGCAGGCCCAAGCGACACGTTCAGTGTAATCACAGACCCAGCTTCCCTTGAGGACTAGATTCTCTGCATGAGCCTAGGACTGAGGGAAAATCCCCTGTCATCGTCAGTCAAGCAAGCTGTCCCGACACCTCTGCCGACGGCAAAGCCCCCGAAGTGGTTTGAGACCGACCCTCTTGCCTACCGGTAAGAGGACAGCTACACCACCTGGAAGCCGCGACTCCGCATGTGGGCTGTCAGCGAGGGGGTGTACCCATACTACACCAGTCCATATCAGACTACAGACCTCTAACTGACGACAATCGCCGCGCACGCCGCCTACAGTCTCCTCCAGGCCGTCCCGGAGGAGCACACTCTAGATCTTGAACCCTTCCTTGGTGACCCCCGCAACGGCGCTGGGACTGACCTGCTTGGTGTCTGGAAGCTGGCAACCACTCTCTTTGAAGGCGTGACCATGACAACGACGTCACAACGCCATTCAGACTTCAACTAACTACGACAGGGTGTACATGAGACTCCGGTCGACTACTGGCGGCGAGCGATGTGGCTGTACAGGGTCCTTGGGAAGAATGGGCCCGGTCAACTCATGGCGTTCAACACAATCTGGATTGGTGTTGGACGCGAGTACGCAAAAACCTTCGACAACTTCAGCCTCAAGAGCCTCCAGGGTATGGCCGATTGAGGGTTCCTTCCGTCATGGGCCATAGAGCATTTCCTACATGTGGCAGGAGTTGGAGCAGTAGATAACGCCCGTCATGGTGTGTCAGCCGCAACCGTCACATCAAGCTAGGTAGCACGTACCATGCCTCCTTCCTCTTGCTAGTTGTCGAAGCCAATAGCAACAACTGGAGCAGCATCTGGCAGAGGTATAACAATATAGGGGAAGAAGGGAAGGAACAACAAGTGGGTAGCAAGGATGCAAAGGGACAAGAAACTCTGAAACTAACCCTAGGACGACAGTGGGAGCACTACAACTGCGGGGGAGCGCATCGCTATACAGAGTGCAAGCTCCCCAAGAATTGGACAAAGATTGTACAAGGCTTGTAAAAGGCATTTGATCAGCGTAAGCATGCCTCCACACATTCCACAGCAGCGACCGACCCGTCACCCACATCAGCAACCGATTCAGCCAAAAACGATGTTGGTGACCTATCACCTCTGGAGTAGCAGCTTGCGACGCAGACTTGCAACATCGCTATTCTCTGCCAACTCCTTTGACTCACCACTCAGGAGGTGCGAGTGCATTGGCTGAGTCGAGGGGTCCCGTTGTTGGGTCTGTTGATTCTGTGGTGTAAAGTTGGGATGGTGGTGTTGGGGGACAGTGCGTTATTGAGTCTGTGGAGTCGTTCATCGTACACGCTGATATTGGTCTTTCTGGTTCCTTTGCCGCTGTCAACACAAGTCACGACGACCTGTCATTGAAAGACAGCTTCCTAGCTTTGCTGTCGCTGGCGTGGCAGTACAAGCCGGCCAGCTAACTGACTAGCACACACAGGTGGAGGTGAGAACAGCAAGGGATGGGCTAGGGACAGAAGTACAAGTGTCAGAAGCTGCAACTGTCAAATTATGCAGAGAGAGATGACAACTGAGGTCAGGACAACCTAAATAGTGTCACGGCCCTACTGGATGCACACACACACACACGTGGCGCACAAGGGCGCTATTTTTCTAGCAGGACAAAACAGTGGCAAAAACACAGTTTTGGCCATAACTCCCTGCAAACACGTCAAAACGATGAGTCGTTTGAACCAGAACGACCGCATCGAAAAGATTTGCGTCCTGATAGGCTGCACGCCTACGTGATGTCCCACAGCATGAATCTAAAAAATACAAGAGTCTTCTGGGCGTCCGTCGCCGCCGGCCGCCGGTCTTCTGCCACCGTCGCCAGTCTCAGGGATGTGTACGTGAATGGACATGAGCCGAGGGGTCACCGTAAGCTGTGTACGGCACACACAACACTCCCCCATGACCGGAGGGCAAAACACTTCCATGCACATGCAGACACTAACGCTGGACAGAACAGGAAACACACAGTCGCTGTAGGCAGCAAGCACAGCATAGGCAAGGTGGCACATGAGGAATGAACCTGTAACAGGGATGGGGCAGAGTCCCACGGAACGAGTGGCCGCATGAAACTTCGAACGACCCAGAGCCTTGGTCAGAAAATCTGCGCACAGCCTGTCAGTACCCACGTGGATGACTCGGATCTCACCACGATCAACCAGATCACGCACGAATTGGTGCTCAACATTGATGTACTTTGTGCGTGCATGGAACACACCTGAGTTCTTGGCGATGGCCTCCGCGCTCATGTTGTCATACTGGAGAACCACGGGGGGGAATGGACTGGCGCAGTTCACGCAACAGGCGGACGAGCCAGACGCACTCCGCTGCACCAGCGCCTAAAGCAACATATTCTGCCTTAGCCATGCTGCGTGCAATGCAGCCCTGCTTCCCACTTCGCCAGGACACTGCGGTGCCTCCAATGAGAAAGATGTAGCTGGTGCGGCTCTTGCCATCTGGACTCCACGCCTAGTCACTTTCTGTGTACCCATCGAGCACAACTGACACCTGCTCGCGAAATCACAGGCCGAAGCGTGCGGTGGACAGGATGTAGCATACACACCGGGCCGCGGCCTCCAGTGTTTGCTGGCATGGAGCCTGCGAGAACTGGGCAAGCAGGTTGACAGTGAAGGCAATGTCGGGTCGTGTCGTGGTGGCCAAGTACATGAGCGAGCCGATGACTCGCAGGTACAGGGTCACATCGACTGGCTCCCCCAAGTCAGCTGGGTCATCCACCTTCAGGGCGGCCTGCCCCTCAGGGGTCATGAGCGTGGAGGCCGTGCAAACGGCTGCAAGGAGGTCGGCAAAACGCTCTCCCACAGTCTCTGCATAACGTCCCTGATGGACACGGAGTGTGCGGCGGACACGGTCGCGCATGATCTCCATCCCCAAAAAGACAGAGGCCTCACCAAGATCTTTCATCTTGCAGGCCGAGGTGAGAACCGCCTTGGCAGCGTTCACTGCTCCCGGGTCGGGCGAGGCGATCAGAAGATCGTCCACGTAGACGAGGATGGCAGCGAGCGGTGCTCGGGACTGTTAGAGGAACAGGGATGGGTCAGCATCGCTCTGAACGTACCCAGCTTGTCTCAGCGTGCTGGTGATCTCCTGATTCCAGCAGCGAGGTAACTGTTTCAAACGTTACAAGGCCTTCCACAGCCGGTACACGCGACCGGTACCATCCTCGAAGCCGGGAGGCTAGACCATGTAGATCTCCTCCTCAAGGTCCCCATTCAGGAACGTGTTGTTGACATCCATCTGATGGAGTTCCCAGTCGTGCTGTGCCACCTGGCTCAGCAGAGTGAGCGTGGTCGTCATTCGGCCAACAGGAGCAATGGTCTCGGTGTAATCCACGCCAGGGGCCTGAGAGAAGCCCTTTGCTGTCAGGCGTGCTTTGTAGCGTTCCACAGTGCCGTCTGGTTTTAGCTTCTTGTGGAGAACCCACTTGGCCTTGATGGCCTTGCGGTTCTTCGGCAAGTCCACAAGCTCAAAGACGCCGTGCTCTCGGATGGCATCGAGCTCAGCCTGGCAGGCAGCGCGCCACTGCTCAGCGTCTGGGACTGACAAGGCCTCTGGTAGGCTGGTGGGATCGGGAGACCGCACTGGTGCACTGCGTGTAGCCAGGGCATACGCCGCAGAGGGAGGGTCGACCGTCACCATGGACTCAGTGGCGTCACGAGCAAAACTGCGCTCATGAGCAAGTAGTGCTATACCAGTGGCACAACCAGGGTGAACCTCAGCAAGGCCGCGAGCACTCAGGCCGAGGGCCATCGTGCCCGGGTCACCGCTGACGATGCTACACGTGGGACGTGGGCAGAGACGTCCATCGGGTGTCCGTGTGTAGGGGTCCGACAGGGCAAGAGCAGTAGGCGCTGGGAACTCACACACCTGTGTGGACTGTATGGCAGGCGCGTCAATCGAGGCTGGTGTAGCCTCAGTAGCCGGGGATGGGCCCACGGCAGACGCAGGCATGTCCGCGGTCGGAGGCAGGGACGGCTCAGAGCCAGACACGGATGCGGACGCAAGATCCGGCAGATCCTCATACGTGGAAACAAGTGCGGGATCAGGCAGAGCCTCAGACGCAGAGGCAGACTCGGACGTGGACTCGGACATGGGCGAGAGCAGAGAATCGGGGGCAAAGGAGCGAGCCACAGACGGGGCGGGGCTGGGGGTGCCGGTGGGCACAACCGCTGGGGACAGCCCCGGGGGTGCCGGCGACGGAGTGACCGCACTGGACGGGGGCACTGTGCCAACCGTGCCGGGAGCCTCCCCCATACTACGGGGTCCGGAACACCCAGGGGCATGAGCAACACCCAGAGCGTGGATGCGAGCAAGGTCATGGAAGGCGAGATTCTCGAAGAAGAGAGCGTCACGGGACTCCACGATGCGGCGTCGCTCAGGGTCCCAGAACCGCCAGGCCTTCGACCGCGGGACGACGCCAACGAAGGCGCAGATGCGGCCCCACGGAGAAAGCTTGCTCCCCTGCTGCTCCGGTGTGAACCAGACGCAGGCAAGGGAGCCCCAAACACGGACCAGGCGTAGGTCCGCGCGACGCCCGTACCACAACTTGTAGGACGTGCGGTGACCTGGGAGGGGGCCGTGTGGAATGCGGTTCCAGACCCAGGTCATGTACGCCATGCCCTCGAAGGCAAAGGCCTCAGGTATGGCGCTGTTGGCAAGCATGGCGCGGACCGCATCCTCCATGGTACGGTTCCAACGCTCGGAGACACCGTTTTACTGGGGGGTGGCGGGGGCGGAGAGGTTGTGGAAGACTCCAAGCTCGGTGAAGGAGCGGGCCATGTCACCGAGGTACTCGCCGCCGTGGTCCGAGCGAAAGGTCTGAAGGCGGTGGGGAGACTGGCGCTCGGCCACAACCAGCCAAATGCGGACTGCAATGGCGGCATCGATTTTCTGTAACAGACTATAGACCCAGCGCATGCGCGTGAAGTCATCAGTCAACGTCAGGACGTAGTGACCGCGGTCCTCCTGAAACTCGACATGGAGCGGACCCATGAGGTCGGAGTGGACAAGCTCCAAGGGCCGACGAGCCCTGGAGACAGACGCAGGATAGGTGGACCGGTGCATTTTTCCTTCAGCACAGGCCAGGCAGTCGGTCGTGGACAGTGCCTCGAAGGACGCCGCATCAAGACCGAGAGCAGGCTGAGTGCGGATCAGTCTGTCGACAGTCCCTAGGTGCACATGACTGAGGTGTCGATGCAGAAGACGGTGATGCACGGGGGATAGATCACGAGCAACAAAAACACAGGCAATGGGAGACGGAGGCGAAGGGGGAGCACTCGCGGAGGACCTAGAGATGTGATACAGATCATCGACGACCGTCCCACTGAGGACGGTCTCCTCGGTGTTGCGTACAAAGATGCGAGCATCAGCAGCTGTGTGCGTGACACCGAGGCCCATCTTGGTGCAAGCACGGACAGACAGCAGGCTGAGTTCTAGATCAGGGACAAAGAGGACGTCGGAGATGTATATAGGACCAGCGGGCCCGGTGAACTGCACAACCCCAACGCCCTGGACAGGGACCTCATGGCCAGCTACAGTACGAACGGAGCAAACAGTGCCAACAGGATGCACGACGACGAAGGCGTCACGTTGACACGTCATGTGATGAGTGGCACCAGAGTCAACGACCCAGGTGGCATCAGTGACACGCGTACAAGGGGCAACGTGGCACTCGGTGACGGAACAAGGCACGGCAGCAGGACGCTCGGCGGGGGACACGACAAGGCGACCAACGGAGCACACATGAGAAGTATGCAGCCAAGACACATGATCAGGTCCGTCCCGTGCACACGGCTGGATGTGGGGACCACCACATTCATCATCACACAACGACATAGACAGTCCATAGGCGGTGGGACCCCTCGTCTCAGTCAACGCACTCGCACCTCCTTGAGAGGAGCGCAGGGCGAGAAGCTGGTGCAGCTCGGCGATCGTCCTATCGCGTTCCGCGAGTGCCTGGTCGCGAGGATCCGCGGAGGAGCCTGAAGTGGCGGCGGACTCCTGTGGGATGGCTGCGGTAGTGGCGGCCGAGCGGGCGGTCACACCAGACATCTGGCGCATGCGCGCCTTGTGCGCCTGCTGCAGACCACGGGTGACCTTGGCCCAGTCCAATGGGTGGCTTGTCAGGCGTGTGCAGTCGGGGTAGCGATGGTCACCCCCGCAGTTGAAGCACACGAGCTGGCGGCCCGTCGTAGTGGCGGAGTCGCTGCTGCTACTGCTACTGCTGCTGCCGCCGCCGCTGCTGCTCCCGCCGCTGCTGTTGTGGCTGCCACTGCTAGTGCTGGTGTCGCTGCTGGTCCCACCGCTGGAACCACCACCTGACGATTTGCGGCCCTTCTTCCCCTGAGCTTGAGCCGCTGTTGCTATAGACGGCGAGGAGGAGGATGCGGTGGCAACAGTAGCTAAAGCGGTGCTACGGCGAGCGTGTTTTGCGGCGTCTATGCCGGCTACCTCCAGGAAGTGGAGGGTGGCCCAGCGCAGCAGGGTCCCGTCGCTCGCCATGTCGCGAAGCGGAGTCTGGTCGAAGTTGGTGAAGACGCACGCGTATTCGGGATGGATGCCGTAGAGGATGATCTGGAGGGTGGAGTACTACGCAGGGATGTCATCTCCCAGCTCCTCGTCCAACTGGATCGCCCTGCTCCAGTAGTCAGCTGCGGACTCCTGAGCAGTCTGCGTGGGTGCTGGGACGTCAGGGCCAAGGTGGCGCCCTCAAAAAGAGTGACAGCCAGCACCCACGTCTCGTGAGGGTCAGCTCCCGAGCCGGTCAGCGGATCGCCAAGGAGCCGATTGAAGTCTTTGGTGAATTCTGGGGCGACTTTCATTAGATCGGAGGCGTCGCGGACCACCATCTGCGTCTGGGCGGGGTGAGACGCCTGGTATGGGGTGAGATAGTAGGCGAGGACTCCCTCGCTCATGGTCCACATGTGAAAGCGCGGCTCCCAAGACATGAAATCGTTCCCAGTCCGGAAGACGGGCGGGTTCGACTCAAACCACTTGGGTGGCTTGACTGTCGGCAGAGCGACGGGTGAAGTCACTACGGGACCGGGCATGGAGGAGTCAACCCCCTTGCCCTGGCGGGCCCGTAGAGCCAGCTCCTCAAAGCTCAGAGGGCGGCAAGATGAGCTCAGGCCGGCGTCGGCGCTGGAGCTCGTGCCCTGGAGGGCGGCATTGGCCTCACGCGCTCTGCGGCATGCCTCCAGGTGGATGAGGCATGCGCGTAGCATCTCCTCCTCACCCTCCTCGCCAGAGTCGGAGAGGGTCTCCGCGACCTCGTCTGCATTGCCGCCGTGGGCGAGACGGGTGTTGCTGCTGCTGCTCGACCTGTTGCTGCTGGGGCAATAAGCCCCTGATCAGGTCCTGCAGCTCGGCGACCTGCTTCGTCAAAGTGTTGCGGCTCTCCGCCTGTAAGTCAGCCAGTGCTCGTACTTGGAGCGCCAATGTCATTGGGCTCGGCGGCCGCTGCTGCTACTGCTCTTGTGGTAGCTCCTGTTGTTGCGGCAGTTGTTGTTGCTGCTGCTGCTGCTGCCACTGTGGTGATGACGGCGGCGGCCGACGTTGGCCGCTGACGGTGCTGTCCTCGGTAGCTGCGTCGGTAGCGGCTCTGGAGGGGGTAAGCTTCGGCATGCTCGCCGGTTCCCCCCCTTTCCCCCCCTTTTTTGTTTTTTTTGTTGTGGAGCACCTCAACGCGGAACCTCACCTCCGTGAAACTCCTCTGCGGAACGCCTCCGTGGACCCCCTCCGCGGTACACCTCACCGCGGAAGTTCACCGCGTACTACGGCGGATCAGCTCGGGCTCAGCGCGGTCGCGTCGACGCGGAACAGAGTGGGGTGCCACGAACAACCACCACGGTCGCACTGGTGCGGAACGCGGCGGGATGCCGCGAATTGTCGGGGCACCCCGTCAGTGTGTTCCGCAACCACCGTACGGCTGCCACAACTGACGACCGCTGAATCGCCACGGAACTGGCGCGGACTCGTGGCCGACCAGTACATTGGAGCACCGCCGGCGTTGTTCCAGGACCGCCGCGGAGCTGCTGCGGCGGAACGCCGCGGATCCGTGGAGCACCTTGGAACTGCCGTGGTACCGGCACTGCGGAGTGACGACTCCGGAACACGGCGTGCGACGACGGGAGATCCGCTGCACCGTCGGCGGGTTCTATTGCGGTCGCGGAGTTGCCGCGTCCGCTACGGAGACCTTGTCGCCGCGTAACACCACAGAGTTTCCGTGGACTGGTTGCTTCTATCGCGGAACGGCCGCGGAATTGTCGCAGATATATTAAAAAAATAGTGGGGACGGTGGTGGGTCCTCCCAGGACCACTCGCCGAGACAGGGGACGCTACTGCTGCTGCTACTCAAGGCAACGGCTGCGGTCGCTCACTGCCACTATGGTTGCTGCGTCTGTGCTACGCAGTTGTGCAAGTACTGGCTCGCAGCTCTGATACCATGAAAGACAGCTTCCTAGCTTTGCTGTCGCTGGCGTGGCAGTACAAGCCGGCCAGCTAAGTCACTAGCACACACAGTTGGAGGTGAGAGCAGCAAGGGGTGGGCTAGGGACACAAGCACAAGTGTCAGAAGCTGCAAATGTCAAATTGTGCACAGAGAGATGACAACTGAGGTCAGGACAACCTAAATAGTATCACGACCATACTGGATGCACACACACACACGTGGCGCACAAGGGCGCTATTTTTCTAGCAGGACAAAACAGTGGCGAAAACACAGTTTTGGCCATAACTCCCTGCAGACACGTCAGAAGCCATTTGAACCAGAACAGCCGCATCGACAAGATCTATGTCCTGATAGCCTGCACGCCTACGTGTTGTCCCACAGCATGAATCTGAAGAAACGAGTCTTCTCGGCGTCAATCGCCGCCGGCCGCCGGTCTTCTGCCATCGTCGCCAGTCTCAGGGATCTGCACGTGAATGGACATGAGGCGAGGGGTCACTGTAAGCTGTGTACGACACACACAACAGTCATGGCTTGATGAGTCGAAAGCACGTGTTGCCTTTGTAGCTGAGCAGTCATCTGCTGAGCAACCTCTGTCCACTGTCCGCACTATAGACAGCTATTCTGTCACTTCGCCAGAGCGTATGGTGCGGTCCCTCGTGCGTGAGAGGGTGGGCTGACCGATGATGCTGTCCCGGTCACCCTGGACGCTACTGGTCCATCCCACCCACCACCTGACTCGCTTGTGACGTCCACATCATCTGTGCTATTTCAACTGTCCCTTCCGCTTGTGTCCCTTGTGTCGTCATCCCCTCCTACCTTCCCGACACTTGTATCACCTACTGAGTCCCTTGTGTCGCCCACATCATCAGCACCTGCATCACCGGCAGAGGACCCTATTTCATCTGTGTTGTCACCACTTGCGTTGCCTGTGCGGCCAAACGAGTCGCCTGAGTCGTCGCCTTTCGACGCACCGGCACCACCAGGTGCATTGACAGTCGCGTCGGTGCCATATGCATGTCCACCTCCCGTCCCAACTACATCGTCACTAGAGCCATACCGACGAGTTGAGGACGGGTGCCTTTGCCCACGCCCTACTAGCAGCGTGCGTAGTAGGGATCCCGGCAAGAGGGCCCTAAGCCTCAGTGCGCAGGGTCTCACCGAAGTCCACCCTTGCTATGATACAGACCTCGCTCTCCTTGCTCATGAGCGTCGACTTGCAGTCGAATCCGCAGAGGCTACGTTCACAGCTGGTCCTCCGTCTGTGGCCTATGCTTTGGCCACACGTAGCGGAGCTGCGATGGTCCCAGATCCCAATGTGGTGGGAGTGACGCCAGATCCTAACACACTATGTCAGGCCCAGGCCCGATGTGGCACTCTGGCGCGCAGCATGTGAGGCTGAGCTACTGGCCATCGATGAACATGGGGTTTACGAGCTTGTAGACCTGCCGTGAGGACGGATGGCCATTCAGGTCAAGTGGGTCTTGCGGCTGAAGCTTGAGCCGGACAACTCGGTCGACCACTACAAAGCGCGACTGACTAAGAAGGCATTCTCGCAGGTGGAAGGGATTGAATTCACGAACACCTTTCCACCAGTTGGACGCACGACCATGGCCTTAGGCCTGCTGTCCCAGGTAGCCTCGCACCACTGGGAACTACACCAGATAAATGTCAATAACACATTTCTACATGGGAAGCTGGTCGAAGAGATCTACATGGCCCAACCCCCATGGTTTGAGGATGACAGTGGCCGGGTGTGGCGGCTGTGGAAGGCATTGTACGGCCTGAAGCAGATGCCTAGGTGCTGGAACAAAGGGATCATGGACACGCTCCTACAAGCCGGCTATGTACAGAGCGTGGCAGACCCTCGCTCTTTCTCTCCGAGACCCCTGCGCCACTCACAACCATCATGGTCTACGTTGATGATCTTCTGATCTCTTTGTCTGATCTGTAGGTTGTCGAAGTAGTTAAGGGAGTGTTACAGTCGATATACAAAATGAAAGACTTGGAAGAGGCTGCAGTGTTTCTAGGCATGCAGATTGTGCATGATCGCGCTAGGCGGACACTCGCGGTTCATCAGGAGTGGTGCGCTCTCATACGCTTTGGGAGAGCATTTTGCCAAGCTACTTAGTGGTGTGTGTACAACGTCGACTCCGATCACCCCTGGCGGCCAGGATGCTCTGAAGGTCATCGATCCAACGGAGCTGGGGGAGCTAGTCGACGTGACCCTTTACTTGCGAGTCATTGGCCCGCTCGTGTACCTGGCCACGACAACATGGCCGGACATAGCCTTCACTGTCAACCTGCTTGTGCAGTTCTCACAGGAACCGCGCAGGCGGGTTCTGGAGGCTGCCGTCCGGTGCGTGTGGTACGTCGTCTCTACCACCCGCATCGGACTTCACTACCGTGGACAGGCCTCCGTGGTCCTCGACGGGTACATAGATAGTGACTAGACATGGAGCCCAGACGGAAAGAGTCGCACTAGCTACATCTTCCTCATTAGAGAAACTGTTGTCTCGTGGTGCAGTAGCAAGCAGGGTTGCATTGCTCACAGCACCGCTGAAGCAGAGGGTATAGCTTTGGGTGCAGGCACGACAGAGAGTGTGTGGTTAGTGTGTTTGTTGCATGAACTGCATCAGTCCATGCCCCCTTTTGTGCTTCAGTGTGACAACAAGAGCGCAAAGGCCATCACGGAGAACTCCGGTGTGTTCCATGCATGCACGAAGTACATCAATGTCGAGTACCATTACATCCGAGATCTGGTGGATCAAGGAGAGATTGAGCTCATGTGGGTCGGCACAGACTCGCAACGGGCTGATTTCTTGACAAAGGCCATCAGCCGTAGGAAGTTTCTTACGGCTGTACGTTTTGTGGGATTGCTCCCTGCCTGTGTTGTGGACGGACCTCTGCTCTTGCGTTGTATCCGTTGTCGTTCACCATCGTTGTGCTTGTGACAGTGTTTGTATCAGTGTTGTTATGATCGTGGACCTGTTGCCCATGTGGTCATGGGGGAGTGATGTTGTGTACATAGCTTACTGTGACCTCTCGACTCACGTCCATTGCCTTCCAGACCCTTGATGAGACGGAGGACACTGAAGAATGGGGGAGCAAGCGCGAGTTCGGCAGCTGCCGAGCAGTTGTAACCAGCCACCGAATACGCACCCACCTTCACCACGCGTGCTGGCTTCCCTTCTGGAGTGCTCATACATTATCTGAAAACAATCCACTTTTGTACTCGTTCGTCTTTGAACAGTGGTGGCTTGGTGACCTAATTTGGTGTTAACCGTGGACCGGTGGTAGCTTGGTTAGGCACAGTTTAGGACCAAACTCAGTGTGTGGGCGTGTGGAACCTGAGCGGGCTTATGGCCTTGTAGTTCGAGCGAGCGCCGGCGAGCTCCAACGTGCCGGCCGACGGGTGGGCTCGGATAACGAGCTCCACCCCGTAGCTCCACTCACTTGCTCTTTCCACACTTACTCACTCTGTACAACTCCGTTTTGACTGCCGTCATTTTTGTTGAAACCACAGAGTTGACCTCAACACAGCTGCACAAGGGAAGAGGGGCATGTCTAATCTGTTTGTCCGTATCTCCAGCATCCCGTCCCAGAAGTTTCCGAAAACTCCGACCATTTTCCTAAATGGTTGACATAAGTGTCATGAACCATAACGATGTTTTGATGTTATTTGGTCGACATCTCAACGGCGCTAGAATTTTATAAGGAAGCGCCGCGATATTCTCAAAGTCCTCTGACTTCTTGGCGGAGCTTCTCAAATCAGCCAGTCACGGTGTGACCTCGTACGCGTCGCCCGGCTCGAGCGTCGAAGACCCGACTTATGCCTCACTCTTGTCATCGAGAAGATGTATACATCTTCTCGACTCACTCGACACTTTTCATGGAAGTAAAATTACTGATTAATACAAATTACCCATTTTTCTCAAACATTCCAATAGTCTTTAATCCCGCACCTCATCCTTGTGAACCACCTTCGTTCCGCTTGGCGTAACATATGGCTTATGTCTAATGTATTCCATAGAAAGAGATCTAGAAAATGTTGGGCCGAGATTAAAAATTTTAAAGATAAATTCGCCATCGCCCTTATCCCACAATATATTGCAAATAGTAAGAGATAAATTGTGAAGCATAGTGGTGAATTCATCTACCATGTTCCATAGATAAGAGGGATTTCGTTATTATTTGGAGCTATAAGTGAGGATAGAGGATCCTGGTAGGAGGGAGAGCGAGGGTCGAGGGAAACACGAACCGAGCATGCAAGAGGCAAAGCGCCATGAACGGCGACGGTTTTACGAAGAGAAAAACGCGAGTATCTGAGTAACAACGAACAGAGGTGTTAAGCGGGCACCGAGCTGCTGGCGAGGTGACGAGCGGGCGAGCAGCGAGCCCACCCTCGCTCTCACCCATGCCGAGCTAGGGTCGAACCTGGACCTGTTCCCCACATTAATCTGCTGTCAACAACATGCAAGTCCAGGCCGAGAGAACAACCCGGCCATGATCCCCCCTTTCTCAAGCAAAAACCACTAGGAATCCTAGTGTCATCAAGAATTTATGTTGTGAGATGCTGTGGTAGGGTGGAACACTCAATCCTGGGAGCGAATCTGGATTGTCTTCTCTGAACGCCCACGAGTCACCACCACTTCAGGTATAGCGTCAGCACCGTTGTCCCTCCAGCATCAGTCACCTGCGTCAGTGCGATGAGCGTGCAGCTAGGCCAGAGGTCACAATATGTCTGTGGCACATAAACCAACACTCCCCCATGACCCACAGCCGACGCACACAGACACAAACTGACACGAGCGTCACAAGGCGTGACATGCGACTGTACGAAAACAGGGGACAACCATTCACTCAGGATCACCACGCGAACACAACAACCCAATAGCATGCACAACTGCCTTGAAGACGTTACTACTGAGTGCCTTCGTGAGGAAGTCATCTCTCTGCTGTCGTGTGTCGACCCAGACGATCTGGCCATCACCTGCAGCAATGCGCTCACGCACAAAATGATGCTCAACATTGATGTGTTTTGTGCGTGTGTGATGCATGCCATTGTGCTCGGCAATGGCCTTGGTGCTCTGGTTGTCACAACGCAAGGTGATGCAGCGAATGGGAACGCGAAGTTGCTGAAGCAAGCGACAGAGCCACACACTCTTGCAGGTACCTGCACCTAGTGCAACATACTCAGCCTCACTGGGGCTGTGTGCCACGCAACCTTGCTTGCCACTCTTCCATGACACGGAAGTCCCTCCAACGAGGAAGATGTAACCTGTACGACTCCGAGCGTCAGTGTCATGTGCCCAGTCGCTATCTGTGTATCCATCCACCACAATCGACGGCTGCACTCGATAGCACAGTCCGGTGCGTGCATTGGAGGGAGCATACCTGACGACACGCAGTGCTGCCTCCATGTGTCGTGCTCTAGGAGCCTGTGAGAACTGAGCAAGGAAGTTCACCGAGAAGGCGACATCTGCCCTGGTCGTCGTAGCCAGATACATCAGTGACCCAATGACGCGAAGATAGTCTGTCACGTCGACTGTCTCCCCCAGCTTAGACACATCCATTGTCTTCAGCAGCCTCTGTCCTACTGGGGTCACGGGTGTCGACGCTGTGGGAGTGGACTCAAGCTGGGAGGCGAATCGCTCCCCCAGGCTACGAACATACGCAGCCTGGTGAACATGAAGCGTGCGACGAGAACGGTCGCGCTCAAGCTCCATGCAGAAGAAGACTCGGGCAGGCCCTAAGTCTTTCATCTTGTACGCGGACTGCAAGAGCGTCTTCACTGACTTAACAGCAGCCTGGTTGGGCGACGCGATCAGCAGGTCATCCACATAGACGAGAACAGCCACGAAGGGGACTCAGGGCGGAGTGACAAAGAGAGAGGGATCCACCGTACTACGTCGGTATCCTCCTTTCTCAAGAGTGGAGGTGATTTCTTGGTTCCAGCACCGAGGCGACTGCTTCAAGCCATAGAGTGCCTTCCGTAGTCGCCAGACTCGGTTGGTGCCATCGGAGAAGCCAGGTGGCTGGACCATGTAAATCTCCTCATCCAGTTGTCCGTGGAGGAACGCATTGTTCACATCCATCTGCTCCAGCTCCCAGTCGTGGTGGGCCACAAGACTCAATAGTGCTCGAGCTGTGGTGTATCGCCCGACTGGTGCAAACGTCTCGTCGAAGTCGATGCCTGGGACCTGAGAGAACCCTTTAGCCGTGAGGCGCGCCTTGTACTTGTCGAGTGCACCATTGGGTTTGTACTTACGCCAAAAGACCCAACGAGCGTTGATGGCTTTGCGCCCAGGTGGCAGATCGACAAGCTCATACACCGCATGATCATCAAGGGCGTTGAGCTCAGCATGCATCGCAGCCTCCCACTGCTGTGCGTCAGAGGCTGCATGTGCTTGACGCATAGTGGAAGGCTCAGGGGGCAAGACAGTGGTGACCGACGTGGCGTGACACTCAGCTACACTACTCAAGACAGCGGCTTCCAAGGCTCGCTCATGCTCCGAACATAGGAGCGCGTAGCCAAGGGTGGAATTAGGGTGGACAACCCCAGTAGCTAAGCCCAACGCGTCCATGCCGGTAGGGTGAACAGGGGGGTGTGCAGTCTGAGAGTGAGGAGGACGTGCTGAGGTGAGGGAAGTGCTAGAACGATGTGGGAGTGCACGAAGGCGCCCCCCCCGGACGAAGGGTGAGGCAGGAGCAGGACCAGTGGTGACATGCGGAGGCGGGTCAGAAACCCGAACGGGAGAGACTGCAGGTGAAGTGGCAACTGGAGGTGTGCCCGAGCTGGACGAGACAGCGGGAGACGGGGCTGACTGGGGAGAGTCGGTGACTGGAGAGGCAGACTGGGGAGAGTCGGTGACTGGAGAGGAAGGTGCGTCGGAGGAACTGGACGCGGACGATACGTCGAGGGAAGAAGACGTAGAGAAGATAGGGACAGACCCAGACGACGAGGACTACAACGAGGATGAGAGTTGCGGTGAGGCAACAGGGACTGCCGGAATGGCAGGACCGACATCCCCCCTCAACCGAGACAGGGGCAGGAGGGAGGAGGCCGGGGAAAGGCGATCGAGGTCACGAAGGAAGACCGACTCAAAAAATATGGCGTCGCGAGACTCGACGACACGCTGGCGGACAGGGTCCCAGAAGCGCCATGCTTTGGACTGGGAAGATACTCCGAGAAAGGGGCACAGGCGACCACGAGGGGACAGTTTGCCATCACGGAGATCCTCTGGCAGCCAGACAGAAGTGATACTACCCCAGACCCGAGCTAGGCGAAGGTTAGCCCGACGACCATGCCAGCGCTCAAACGGGGTGACGGTACAGGGAAGGGGACCGTGGGGAACACGGTTCAAGACCCACGTCATGTAGCACATAGCCTCAAAGACAAAGAGTGGCGGCAAGCCAGACTCAGACAGGAGCGTGCGGACACCGTCGGCAAGCGTCCGGTTCTAACGCTCAGAGACACCGTTTTGCTGGGGTGTGTACGGAGCAGATGTCTCCAGACACACCCCACGAGATTCGAGGAGACGAGCGGTGGGACCAAGGAATTAGCCTCCACGGTCGCTGCGGAAGATGCGCAACGACCGCTGACAGGCACGTTCAGCCTGGACAAGCCATGACTCTATGACGGAGCAAACGTCTCTCTTTTGACGGAGCGCGAACACCCAGCGAAAGCGAGAAAAGTCATCGGTAAGACATAAGACGTAGCGTCCCACGTCACCGAGGAGGTCATGAGGCAAGGGCCCCATGACATCCGCATGAACACGATCAAGTGGATGGGAAGACTGAGACTCAGAAGGAGAGAAAGGAGACCGATGCATTTTCCCTTGCGCACAGTCAAGACAGTCCGCAGGGCAAGGGGCAGGGAAGGTAGAAGG
>SZWC01003382.1:94550-133409 GCA_023375785.1 Penium margaritaceum
GTCTCTCTCTCTCTCTCTCTCTCTCTCTCTCCGCCCTTTTGAGGTGGGGGTGGTCCTCTTCCCTCTGCATTGTCTGTTCTCCCCTCAGTGCGTCCCTCGACACCCCCAATCTGTACTGGACCTCAAGGCTCGGCACCCTCCTTGGGACCTCCTTCCTCTGCCCCCACTATGCCTTTGGCCTCCTCTTTACCTGGGGAATCCCCTGTCTCCTCTGATTCTGATTCTCTTGCGCCCTCTACTCGCTCGCCCCCACCCTCTACCTCATCCTCTGGCTCTGAACCTAGTGCCACATTTACACCGCCTCCTACTGTCTCCGAGCCCTCTGTCATAGCTGACTCTCCCTCTCCTTCAGCCTCCGTACACCCACGCTCTGCTGCCCCCTCCTCTACACCACGGGTCCCGTCTATTCCCCCAGTCTCACCCTACACGCGCGGTGGTCGTCTCAGTGCTCTTCCGTCTCATTCGCACCCTGTTGTCTCTGGTGACCCTTGTCTCTGTGCTCTTGGTCTTGCAACCTCAGCATTGTCTGCGGCTGCCTCTGTGGTGCACCCCGCACAGCACTTGGCTACTCTCTCATTAAGCAAGAGTTTCACTCAGCTCTTTCTTTGCCTGTAGCTGGGTATGTTGCCTTGTGTTCTGCCGGTATCTCTCCTCTTCCACCCGAACTGTTGACTGTGCAGGCAGCTTGCATGGCCTCTGATTCTCTTTTGTGAGAGCAGGCCATGAAAGCCGAGCTCAACGTACGGTTTGAGCACGGTGTGTACGAGCTCGTGGACCTCCCACCGCGCCGCAAGGCAGTTGTAGCCAAGTGGGTGTACCATCACAAGTTGAACCCTGACAACAACGTTGAACGGTACAAGGCTCACCTCACTGCCAAGGGATTCTCTCAAATCCATGGTGTTGACTTTGACGAGATCTTTGTCCTAGTTGGCCGCTTCACCACCGTTAGGGCTCTTCTCAGTCTGGTTGCTCAGCATGACTGGGAACTTGAGAAGATAGATGTTAACAATTCCTTTCTCCATGGTAAGTTGGACGAGGAGATCTACATGGTTGGAGCGCGACCGCGCATGTCGTACCCTGCACGTTCACCAAGCTGCATATGTGTACAACTTGGGGTTTGCTTTGAACCACTTCTCACAGCAGTCCCCACAGCATCCACACCCATGACACCCTCTGGCCAGTCCCTACTTAAGTCTCTAGAGCTGTCAAAACTGGGGGAGATGGTTGATGTGACCGACTACCTTTGGGTCATTGGCTCCCCGATGTACCTTACCACCACCACGCGTGCTGATATTGTATTTACTATGTACCTCTTGTCCCAGTTCTCCCAGTGTCCTCGTGAGCGTCATCTTGAGGCTGCACTACGGGTAGTGCGCTATGTCCTGTCCCCCCCTCGTGTTGGACTATACTTTCATGCACAGTCCTCAGTCGTGGTGGACGACTTCTTAGACAGTGACTGGGCACATAATTCTGATGCACACAGCCAAACAGGATACATCTTCTTGGTTGGTGGAACTGTAGTATCCTGGAAATGTGGCAAACAACGATGTGTTGCTCGCAGCACCGCTGAGGCTGAGTATGTTGCTCTTGGTGCAGGCACATGTGAGGCTGTCTGGCTGTGTTGCTTGCTGCAACAGTTGCGTATTATCATCCATTGCATCACTCTACGCTGTGACAACCAAAGCACAAAAGCCATTGTCGAGAACAGTGGCATGCATCACTATCGTACAAGCATATCAATGTGGAGCATCATTTTGTTTGTGAGTACATTGCTGCTGGCATTGTCCAAGTTGCTTGGGTGGATACACGATCTCAAAGAGCTGACTTTCTCACCAAGGCTCTCACTCGAAATGTCTTCAAAAGTGCTCTTACTGTCATCTGTCCGCACGACCCAGGTTGATTTGCTATGGTGCATCCCTGACACTTCTGTTCATCTCCTCTTGTTATTCTGTCATGTGTGTGGGTTGCTTGCCTGCGGGTCATGGGGGAGTGTTGAAGTTCGTTGGCCACTCACAGCTCTATGTCCTCTTGTCTCCCACACTATGCACACACATGTACAGATTGAATGACAATGGCCTGACCTGGGGAGGTGTCAGGCGGGCCCACTTTGACTGGAGCCTCTGGCATAATGAAGCTACTGCTGGATCCAGGAGTGTCCTCTGGCACATACATGGCCATTGCATGACTTTCCATGATTCTGTGATGCGGTAGATGCTAGGGTTCGTACATTCTCACTGACGTGCCCTGCATCATGCTTTCTTGCCTAGGGTGTTTTGGAGTAGTTGCATATTTTTCTGGGTGCTGATCCTTAGGGGGGCACCGTGCCGATCTTTGGCCATGCATTGGTGAATAGCCGCCCTCGGTTTAATCCGAGTTGTCGGGCTCGACCCCGGGTGGCGGCACTTGCCCATCCGAGCATGATGCTCGGTGTGGGTGCGTGCTCACCGGTGCTTACCTCGCTCCCTCCCCCTCACTCTAACTGTTCTCTGTGTGAGTTCAAGTTCTAAGGCAAAATGTTGACCGCATCCATGGCGTGTCTCATGCTCCATTGCACTCACTCGCTCCGTCTCATACAACTTGTCTAGGAAGCTACCTAGTAACTTCTGGTATCAGAGCAACAAGGGCTTGCCCTTGCAACTCCTCGATTCTGAGTCTGTGAATCGTCGTTGAGGAACTCACGTCCTCAACGAGCCCACGGCGTTCTTGCCACCGCCCACCACTGCCGTTTGTGGAAGTCTCAGCAATGCGCGTTAGCGGCACTCTCGCCACCTACAGTCTCTCGACAGCGTGGATCTACGGCTATGTTATTTGCTCTATTGTCGGAGCATCCTGGAGGAGCACACCCGTGCCCGTCGTGTATCACTCAGTGCTTATCGCATGGGCCATTGCCGCCACCATCCCCCGTGAGGTGTTGCTCTCTTCAGCAACCTTCAGTGTCGTCGTGCCGACCTCGACCACGTGCGACTCTGCTCTCCCTCATCTCTCGCCTTCCATTCGCTACAGCCTCTCTCGGCCCCGCACCTCATTGCGGATCACTCTCAGGCACTTCCTACTATGTGCATCCACTTCTCCTGCTACTCTTTTGTAGCAGTCAGTACACCCACACCATCATTGTACTAGGGTCAGTCTTGCAGGTCTATGCTACGCTGCTCACACACAACACACTTATTTGTCCGGGTGCACAGTGTGGTGCTCTCATCGCACTCACACCTCTCTTTGCTGCACCAGCAGCCCCAACTCTGTCACCCTGAAGTCGTCGCCTCTTGAAGGTCCACCGGACGAGGAGCTCGATTCCCCGCGCACAGCAACTCGGCACGTAGATAATGAGTGGGAGGATCCGAGCGTCTTCTTTGAACCTCCACCCACCGACGATGACGCACGCATGCTATGGTTCCGCATGCTGGACATCTCGTACTGGCGGGAGGAGCTTGCCACAGTAGATGAGCGCGAATGTGATGAGCGTGAGGCGGAGATTGACCGGCAAGTCTACACGCCAGAAGACCTACCTCCATCACCACCTCAGTCTCCAAAGATGCACCCTCCTTGTGGCTCTGAGTCATCTAACCCCTCCATTGCAACTTTCCCTTCTCCTACCCCATCTCCTACAGCAGCTGCATCAACTGAACCATCAACGGCACCTGAGGTGCCTGGTGTGATACCTGTTCTTCCCATCCACACCAAATCCATTGGCTTGGCTGGATCCATTCTTGATAGAGCTCGTGGTGCCACCGCAACAGCTATGTTGGCCCCCACCCGCGCCCCCGCGAGATCATACCGCACGTCACCACAGGGATCCTCGTCGCATCGGCGTGTGCCACCATTGCAGGGCCCACGGTTACAGGGTTTTTGTGCCTCACCATGGCGATCGTAGGATGGATCACTGTTCTCTCCTCCTCTGCCGCCGTCGTGGTGCCACCTCTCTTCACCTTGCTGCCATGTCACTAGCTCGGTGAGCTCTGCATCGCACTACATTATGGTGCATTTCACCTTCTCTCATTTCTCTGGTCTTTTTCTTTTCTGCATTCATACCTTCTCCCTATCATCATGCAAGGACCAGAAGAGACAATAGAGGCACTGCAGGCAACTCTTAGTGAGGCATAGGCAGAATGCCGTAAGGCTGAAGATGAGCTCCAGCAGGGTCGTGGGGCTCAGTAGGAGCTAGCTGCTGTTCTAGCTACCATCTTCATTAAGCGTCTCCGTACCATCCCGAGCCTTGCTGCTGTCCTTCTCGCCAAAGAGACAGCGTAAGCTGACTCTTCTGCTCCTCCCAGTGGTGGTGTTGCCAATTCCTCCTCTCCCGCTCTCTCAGTAGCAGCCCTCGCCCGCGCTCTTCTCCCAGCCAGGCAGAAGGACTTTGAGACACCAACACCCCCTTTCACCTCCAAACTCACCTTCACCTCTTGGGAGACGCGCTTCAGTGCGTGAGTTGCGGGTGAATTGCTTTGGGAGTACTACTCTCCGGCCAACCCGCCGTTCATCCCTCAGGGTGCTGAGGCTGTCCGTGGTGTGTGGGCCCTCATCAACGCAGGCCCTGAGAGCCTCCTCGATGATACCCCCCTGATTTTTAAATTCGACGTTTAGGATTTTAAGAATTATGTGGTCCTTAATTTCGATGTGAATTTTATGGTTTGAATTAATTTAGAAATCCTAATTGGTCGGTGTCGTTCGTCGAATTGGGCTGTTCAATATTCTAGTGGTCCTTTATTTTGACAACGCATGGAGTGGGTGGTCGCGTGCGCGTCTCTCGTGAATCTTCGAGTCTCTCAAAATTCGAGTTTACAACTTCGAACCGTCAAACTGCAAGTCCACACGTGTCAGTTTGTCTGACACCTTGTCAAACAGGTTGTCAGAGGAACTGTCATGCGAGCGATTTTGGCGCAATGACTCAGTCGCTCTTCTTTTGTTCACTGTTCGGAAGCGACGGCTGAGTCTCTCAGGTAAGAGTAAAAAAAACTCAAAGTGAGTAGGCTTAGATATTAGACGTCAAAACAATAGGGAGTAGCCAACCCGAGGAGAAATAAAAAGGAAGAATGCAAAATGGCACTTTAAAATTTGACGAAAGTATGTTCAAATTATTTATGTGGTCCTTGAATTTTGTTGAACGAAATTTTGTATCCTATTTCAACCCTTCAATAAATATTTAAAATCAAAATTAAAGATTAGGGGGGTATTGGTACGTACCATACATACCCCACGCGAGGCACCCCTGTTGATCCCGTTGGTGCCTATGCTCTCATTCAACACCGTAAATCTGTGACTGGACATGCTGCTCAGAGTGCCCTGACTGTCCAGTTCAACACTCTGCTTATGCGGACGGACAAGACTGTAGATGAATATTGGGCGCGCAGTCTTTGCTTGCTACGTGATCTTGGCAAGGTTGCACCTAGTCCTCTTTCAGCATGCCTCTCCATTGTTGCTGGCCTTATCCCTGAGCTATCTAATCTCTATCTCCACGTCTCTCAGACAGAGCTTGAGCGGCTCGCTGCTGCTCCAGTTCCTGCGGACTCTTCGACAGGGATCAGTCCCCTCTAAGACTTCACTGCCTCCCGTCTTACCAACTGGTAGAATGCTCTACAGAACAAGGACATGCATCGTGCTACGCTCGCTGTAGTCACCACCTCCTCATCCTCCTCGCCAGTAGCTGCAACTTCCTCCCCCTCCACCTCTTCTACTGCCGTCGCTCATCCCACTCAGGCTGCTTCTCGTGGGGAGGGTGGTGGCTGTGGTTGTGGAGGTGGCCGTGGAGGTAAGGGGCGTGGGGATGGCCGTGGTGGCAAGAAATCCTCTCCCGCCACCGTCGACTTAACCTTCTGGAACTGTGGCGCTACTGGGCACTCTGCGTCCAAATTCCCTGCTCCTCGTGATGATGCGCGTCTTACATCCTCCATGCGTGCCCACTGGGCCCACACAAGTGTGACCGCCTCCTCCGCCGCTGCAGCAGTGACTATTGCGTCCTACACATCCTCCTCCTTTGCCTCCGTGCTCTCAACCACTCTTGCCCCTCTTCAGCCGTCACAACCTCCAGCTAGCCCTTGGAGTTGGATACCGCCGCCATCTGGACCTCCCTACTATGGTCCCCCGTCATCTCACTACTCCGTGCTTCCCTGGACTCGTGATGATGGCCACTTCTCCGACCGCTTGTCCGACCGCTCTTGTGACCACCCTCGAGCATCGACTGGAAGAGCTACTTCACCTTCTTTCTAAGGGAGGTGAGAGTGTGATTGGCCAGTCGCGTGTGTCCGTCTGTGAGTCTGATGCCACCCTTTGTGGTACTGCTTCTGGTGGTGTCCAAGGGGTCTTGCTTGATGATCGTGTCTGGATTGAGGAGTGGTAGTCTCATACGTTCCCCACTCGTCCTGGTGGCGCTTCTCCCCTCTCCTCTCATGGTACCGTTGCTGTCTGTCTCGTTCTCCCAACCACTTGTGCATCCCCAGGTCTTTGGATCATTGACTATGGGGCCACGCATCACATGATATCATGTCAGTCATCGTCCGTGTCCCTCGGGCCGGTTGGATCCGTCCGCTCTATGCGCACTGGCTCCGGTCAGCTTCTTCTAGTCCAAGGTGTCAGTGTCGTTTGCTTTGTCGGCCCTGGGGACAATATCTACCTGCCCAATGTGCTTTATGTGCCCGACCTTGAAGTCAGCTTTCTCTCTGTGACCACCCTTGACGACCAGGGCATGGACTTCTCGTCCAACCACTGCTTGGCCTCCATTTCACTTCGCTCGTCTGGCCGTGTTGTTCTTCGTGGTGTACGCTGTGATCGTTTGTTTCGTGTGCCTCTTACATTGCCATCGTCTTCAGATGTATCTGATCTTGTTCACTTTGTACCGTCCCTGTCTCCAGCACATGCTGATCTGTTGCATCGTCGCCTCTATCACATTCACATTGTTGCCATTCAGCACCTTCTCCGCCTTCAGCCCGCCTACGGCCTTGACCCTGCCACATTTGCACCTCCCTGCACCTCTTCTTGTCTGGACTGTGCCAGTGGAAAAATGCACCACTTCCCATTCTGTACTGCTGAGTCTACCACATCCCATCCTCTTGACCTTGTCCACACTGATGTCATGGGTGTCTTGCCCGAGGACTTCCTTGGTGGCCTAGGCCGCTATGTCCTGTGCCTGAAGGATTATTACTCTCGCTACCGCTGGGTCTTTGCCCTTCGCCACAAAAGTGATAGGGCCAAATAGCTCAGATACCCATAAAACGGAAAATGTGATTCTGATCCGCCCGGTAGCGGCAAAAAAAAAAAGCTCAAAAGCCCAGTCGAAAATCATGCTCGCTCGTGGCATGCGTCGACGGGCGAGCATGAAAAAATCCTGCATGCGGTCATCGCTCCCTCGCGATCGAGCGAAAACACCCTTCTTTCGTTTTGGATAATTTTTTGTAAATTCAAACCTATGATTTTAACACACAAACCACATTCAAACCATACCCCGAACTACATTCAAGGTTTTAGGGTTTTATTTTTGTGCGGGCTCCTGCTGGGTCCCACGGTAGCGGGGCCCAGCAGGTTCCCTTTCAACGCATGGGGAGTCTCGAACTCCCCTCAAACTCTAATCAAACCTCCCCCCGCTAGTATCACAAACCCTTCAACGAAAGGGTTTGTGATTCTAGCGGAGGGCGCCGCGTACCATGCGTCGTCAGTGCATGGCATGTGGTCTCGCCATGCATTTTTGTCTGTTTTCTTTGTTGCTGGCGTGGCGGTAGCGGCGGCTGATGGGTAGTTAGGTTATTTCTTGCTCGACGACGGGCGAATCGGTTTTATATTTCTACTATTCGGGTATCTCGTATAGTAACCCAAAATGATATCACTGATATTCTTGAGTCCTGACTCCCTCAAGCTGAGCGTGCTTGCCTTCGCTCATTCCGTGTCTTTCGCAGCGACCGAGGCGGCAAATTTTCTGGTCCCACCTCTCGCTTTCTTGAATCTCGTGGTATCCTGATTGAGTCCTCTGCCCCGTACACCCCACAACAGAACGGCGTTTCTGAGCGGTGGAACCGTACCCTTGCCAATGGTGTTCGCTCCCTCCTCTCTGCCTTTGGACAGTCCCCCTTGTTTGCCTTTGAAATCATGTCCTACATGGCTTGGGTCTGGAATCGAGTTCCTCATGGCCCTCTCCCCCACTTAGTCATCCCCTGTGAATGCTGGACTGGTCGTCGTGCCGACCTCCGCCTTGCCCGCGTCTCGGGTTGTCTTGCCTCGCAGATCAACGGGATGGCAAACTGTCCCCCCGTGGTTGCTTGTGTGTCTTTCTCGTCGTCTCCCCGTTCTCCAAAGCTTGGCGCTTTAAGGATCCTTCTTGTTGTCGTGTCATCGAGTCTCTCGATGCTCTATTCTTTGAACACTTGTTTGAACGAGACTCTCCTCGTTTCGGTGGATCTTTCTCTCCTCCCTCTCGGGGTGGGGGTGGTCCTCTTCCCTCTACATTGTCTGTTCTCCCCTCAGTGCGTCCCTCGACACCCCCTGTCCCCACTGGACCTCTGGGCTGGGCACCATCCTTGGGACCTCCTTCCTCTGCCCCCAGTACACCTTTGGCCTCCTCTTCACCTGTGGAGTCCCCTATCTCCTCTGATTCTGACTCTCTTGCGTCCTCTACTCGCTCGCCCTCACCCTCTGCCTTATCCTCTGCCTCTGAACCTAGTGCCAAGTCTGCAC
Organism: Penium margaritaceum; assembly: GCA_023375785.1. Taxonomy (NCBI): domain Eukaryota; kingdom Viridiplantae; phylum Streptophyta; class Zygnematophyceae; order Desmidiales; family Peniaceae; genus Penium; species Penium margaritaceum. The sequence goes on from SZWC01003382.1 coordinate 103,209, forward strand.
CGCCTCCTGCTCTCTCCGAGCCCTCTGCCATAGCTGACTCTCCCTCTCCTTCAGCCTCCATACACCCACGCTCTGCTGCCCCCTCCTCTGCAGAACGGGTCCCGTCTGTTCCTCCATTCTCACCCTACACGCGTTGTGGTCGTCTCAGGGCACTTCCGTCTCAGTCGCACCATGTTGTCTCTTGTGACCCTGGTCTCCGTACCCTTGGTCTTGCAACCTCAGCATCGTCTGCGTCTGCCTCTGTGGTGCACCCCGGCGCAACACTTGGCTCCTCTCTCATTGAGTAAGAGTTTCACTCAGCTCTTTCTTCGTCTGTAGCTGGGTATGTTGCCTCGTGTTTTACTGCTGCTGGTCTCTCCCCTCTTCCACCCGAACCGTTGACTGTGCACGCAGCTCGCACAACCTCTGATTCTCCTTTGTGGGAGCAGGCCATGAAAGCCGAGCTCAACACACTGTCTGAGCACGGTGTGTACGAGCCCGTGGATCTCCCACTTGGCTGCAAGGAGGTTGCAGCCAAGAGGATGTACCGTCGCAAGCTGAACCCTTGGCAAGGGATTTGTACCGTTGAACGGTACAAGACTCGTCTCACTGCCAAGGGATATTCTCAAATTTCTGGTGTTGACTTTGAAGAGACCTTTGCCCCAGTTGGCCGCTACACCACAGCTAGGGTTCTTCTCAGTCTCGTTGCTCAGCATGACTGGGAGCTTGAGCAGATGGATGTGAACAATGCCTTTCTCCATGGTAAGTTGGACGAGGAGATCTACATGATGCGGCCGCCCGGCTTCTCTGATGGTACAGCCGAATGTGGCTTCTACGCAAGGCTCTCTATGGCGTGAAGCAGTCCCCACGCTGCTAGAACCAAGAAATCACCAATACCCTAGAAAAGGGAGGCTTCCAAAGAAGTGTTGTGGACCCTGCTTTATTTCTCAGTGCTCCCACCAAATCACTCGTCGCCATCCTTGTCTTTGTGGACGATATTCTCATTGCCTCCCCTGACGCTGCATGTGTTGTGGCTGCAATGTCCCTACTTCAAGCGGTATACAAAATGAAGGACCTTGGTCCAGCTCGTGTCTTCTTGGGCATGGAGTTGGAGCGCAACCGCGCACGTCGTACCCTGCATGTTCACCAAGCTGCATACGTGTGCAGCTTGGGGGAGCGCTTAAAACCACTTCTCACAGTAGTCTCCACAGCATCCATGCCCACAAAACCCTCTGGCAAGTCCCTACTGAAGTCTCTAGAGTTGTCAAAACTGGGGGAGATGGTTGATGTGATTGACTACCTCCGGTTCATTGGCTTCCTGATGTACCTTGCCACCACCACGCATGTTGATGTTGCGTTTGCTTTGAAATTCTTCTCCCATTTCTCCCAGTGTCCCCATGAGAGTCATCTTGAGGCTGCACTGCAGGTAGTGAGCTACGCCCTATCCACCCCTCATGTTGGATTCTACTTTTATGCACAGCCCTGAGTCGTGGTGGACGGCTTCACAGACAGTGACTGGGCACATGATTTTGACGCACGCATCCGAACAGGATACATCTTCTTGGTTGGTGGAACTGCAGTCTCCTGGAAAAGTGGCAAACAAGGATGTGTTGCTCGTAGCACCGCTGAGGCTGAGTATATTGCTCTTGGCGTAGGCACATATGAGGCTGTCTGGCTGTGTCGCCTGTTGCAATAGTTGCGTGTTCTCATCTGTTGCATCACTCTACGCTGTGACAACCAAAGCACAAAACCCATTGCCGAGAACAGTGGCATGCATCACTTACGCTCCAAGCATATCAATGTGGAGCATCATTTTTTTCGCGAGTGCATTGCTGCTGGCATTGTCCAAGTTGCTTGGTTGGCTACACGATCTCAAAGAGCTGATTTTCTCACCAAGGCTCTCAGACGAAATTTCTTCAAATTTGTTGTTCACTCTGTTGGTCTCATCTGTCCGCATGACCCTGGTTGATTTGCTATGGTGCATCCCTGGCACTTCTGTTCATCTCCTCTTGTTATTCTCTCATGTGTGTGGGTTGCTTGCCTGCCGGTCGTGGGAGAGTGTTGAAGTTCGTTGGCCACTCACAGATCTTTGCCCTCTTGTCTCCCACACTCTGCACACACATATACAAATTGAATGACAATGGCCTTACCTGGGGAGGCGTCAGGCGGGCCCACCTTGCCTGGAGCCTCTGGCGTCATGAAGCTGCTGCTGGATCCAGGAGTGGCCTCTGGCGCATACATGGCCATTGCATGACTTTCTATGATTCTGTGATGCGGTAGATGCTAGGGCTCATGCATTCTCACTGCCGTGTCCTGCATCATGCTTTCTTGCCTTGGGTGTTTTGGGGGAGTTGCATATTTTTCCGAGTGCTGATCCTCAGGGGGGCACCATGCTAGTCTTTGGTTGTGCACTGGTGAGTAGCCACCCTCGGTTTAATCCGAGTGGTCGGGCTCGACCCCCGGGTGGCGGCACTTGCCCACCCAAGCGTGATGCTCGGTGTGGGTGTGTGCTCACCGATGCTTACCTCGCTCGCTCCCCCTCACTCTAACTGTCTTTGTGTGAGTTCAAGTTCTAAGGCAAAATGTTGACCGCATCCATGGCGTGTCTCATGCTCCATTGCACTCACCCGTTCCATCTCACACAACTTGTCTAGGAAGCTGCCTAGTAACTTCACATTTTCCTACTGCCAACAAACCGGTCAAAAACCACGTTTCTGGCTATATCTCCCTGTTTGGGCATCGGAATCAAGAATTGTTAGAACCAAACAGAGCAGGGTGCAAAACCCTACGCAAGAGATGCCCACACACCATGGTTCAGTCACCAACGGTTTTTGTGTGTTAGTCACGGTGACCTTTTGATCTGTCGCCATGACTCGCTGGTATGCCAGAACACTCGATGGCTGCATTGACAGAATCACCATTAGCCGGCGCGCCCTCACGTTGTCTCCAGAGTTTTTAAGTGACCACCTCCCGGGGTCCATTTTCTCAATGACGCTGTCCTTGCTCGTTCATGATACTTTTGCATAGAGTTTCTTTTTTGCACTTGACGCTTCTTTAGGTTTGTCATTTGGACAACCGCGGAGCCCGTCTGCACGGCTGTCGGTTTCTCCTTTGCTCTTGTTTCGGAGCTTCTAGCCGGATTAATCTATTTTCTAACCGGTTGGTTGGACTTGTGCGCTTAGTTGCGCGCAAGTGGATGAGACTACATGTATGCACTTGCTTGCTTGTTCTAACTTAACTCTTATGTTTTTCAAGCATGTCTTTGCCATCTCTCAACCTAACTTAGTTTCGTCTCTCCCGTTGTAACACATATCATGTCCCCTCTCAGACAGATAGCAGCCAAGAGGGTTATCGCATTCCCTCAAACGGGTGTCTCATAAATGGAAAACATGCAACCAGCCAATCAAACTCACTGCCGAACAGCTTGGAACGGTCGAGCCTGGACCCCATCTCCTCACCAGTGTCACCGGTGGATAGTCGTGGGGTCTCGGGCACTCCCAATGCCACATCAACATCCCTACTGGTCTGAGGTGGCTTTCTTGTCAGGGATATGCACGAGCATGGATAAGAGCCGAGGGGTCACCGTAAGCTGTGGACAATATCACTCCCCCATGATTGGATGGCGAACAAGTCAATGAATGTACATGCACTAACATGCACAAGAAACAGTTGGCATGAAGAGGAAAGTCAGCAGCAAGTACGGGGCAAAGTCTCAAAGAATGTGCAGCCGCAAGAAGGCCATGGGCCTCATACGGCCGATGATCTTTGTCAGGACGTCAGTGTGCACATCTGTACCTATCCAAATGACCTTGATATCGCATTTATGCACAAGTGCGTGCACGTAGTGATGCTCAACGTCAGTATGCTTTGTGCGAGCATGAAACACACATGAGGTCATGTGAAGTCGGGAGGCTGAACCATGTAGATATCCTCCTCTAACTTTCCATGGAGGAAAGCATTGTTCACCTCCATCTCGTGTAGCTCCTAGTCATGCTGGGCTGCCCGACACATCAAGGCCACTGCTGTGGTTGTGCGACAGACAGGGGCAAAGGTCTCTATGAAATCGATACCTTCCACCTGAGAGAACCCCTTCGCGGTTAGCCGTACCTTGTAGCATTCCACTGAGCTACCGGGCTTCAACATCTTGCACAAGACCCACATGGCCTTCACGGCCGTGCGACCGCGAGGCAGGTCCAGAAGCTCAACGATGTTCTCCTCCTCGATGGCAGTGAGCTCGGCCTGGCACGCTGTGCGCCAGAGGGCCGAGTCACACCCAGCCAGAGCCTCGTGGAGTGTGCTGAGGTCAGGTGCCACAGCGACCACACTGGGGTCGGGTCTCTTGCCGGTCACGCTAGCGTGGCCGAGGCATAGGCGATAGAGGGAGGACCCACTTTGTCTGTCGTCTCTGAAGAGACGATTGCCAATTGGCGCTTGTGAGCAAGGAATACCTGGCCCGTCTCACAGGCAGGATGAGCCTCCTCGAGGCCCAGAGCACTAAGGCCGAGGGCCTTTGTGTTAGGGTCACCACTACACACAATTCAAGTGGGACAAGGGCGCAAGCGTCCACCCTCGACACGCAAATAGGACTCATTGAGCTGCACAACTAGCAAAGGGGGCATAGATACTGCATGGATGGGGGATATGGACGGCCGAAACACAGGATTCGATGATGCAGACACAGACGGATCAGACAATGTAGGAGACGTAAGGTCAGGCAAGTTAGCAAGTGGCAACGCCGGCACAGCAGATGACACCAACAATGTAGGCGAGGCAGCGAGGGGCGATGATGGCGGAACGGGCAAGGTGGGTGAGGCAACAATGGGTGATGGCGGTGACATTGGCAAGGCAGGTGAGGCAGCAATGGGTGACGCCGGTGACACTAGGAAGGCGGACGAGGCAGCAATGAGTGACGACAGTGATACTGGAAAGGCGGGTGAGGCAGCAACGGGCGATACCGGTGACACTGACAAGGCGGGGGAGGTAGCAACTGGCAATGCAGGTTGGAAAGACATGGCATCCGAGGGATGGAAAGGCTTAGGAGCGATGGGGCTCCAGGGATGGAAAGAGTCCGCTGGCGCAACACACTCCCTCACACGATAAGAAGGAACACAACCGGGAGCGTGCTGCAGCATCGCACTGCCATCGGTCAAGTTGTGATATGTGAGGCACATAAAGAACTGTGCCTCACATGATTCGACAATGCGGCACCGACTCGGATCCCAGAAGCGCCATGCCTTGGAGCAAGGGACGATGTCCACAAACACGGAGATGCCACTGCGGGAGGAGAGCTTAGAACTTTGCTGCTTACGTGTGAACCAGACGCAGGCAAGGGACCCCCACACGCCCGCGAGCCGGAGGTCAGCCCGGCGGCCAAACCACAGCTCGTAGGGGTTATGGTTGTTTGGCAGCTGGCCATGTGGAATCCGTTTCCACACCCATGTCATGTAGGCCCTCAAATGCAAAATCCTCGGGCATGCCACTGTCCACCCACATTGAACGAACTCCATCCTCCATGGTGCGGTTCCATCGCTCAGACACAACATTCTACTGAGGTGTGGCGGGAGAAGAGAAGTTGTGAGCCACTCGTAGTATCGTAAAACTTTGTGCTAAGTTCTCAAGAAACTCTTTGCCACGATCCGAGCGGAACATTTAGAGGAGGTGGCCGGACTGCCGCTCAGCCATGACCAACCAAGTGCCCACCGCAAGGGTGGCGTCAATCTTCTGACGAACACTAAAGACCCACCATGCCGGCTTCGCAGCACTGACGGTTGCTGGCTCCACCGACCGACAGCTGCCATACAGCTGCCACGGCATCTTGGGTGCATGCTGGGTGCTCTGCTGTTTTCTTGCAGTCGCTAGAGTTTACTTGGTGGACTAGCTCTTGAGCCCGTTTTGCATATTTTGCACGGTCTATCCACTGATCAATGCCGGACCTGTATGTGTGGCCAATCGTAGTGTCTGGTTTGAGATTCTACATCTCTAGGTTCAGACATTGTTGTGTTTGCATGCATATGCGCAGAGTTACAGTTAAAACAATGGTTTGGAAAGGTTTTAGGACAAACTAATACTACCTCGTGTGCAACGGTAGGTATTATGCTACGTGCTTGTCAGTTGCCATTTTCCTATGCATCGCTAAGCTATTGGAGCTCATGAGATTTTGCGCGTCTTCCTAGCCTAACCTTTGCTGTTTCTTACACCTGTTTTTTTGCTAGTGCACCAGGTGACTCCATACTGTTACTACATCAGTATCAGGAAGGTTAGGAAGCTTCCTAGCAGTTTCTCATGGTAACATAGCAACGAGACCTCTCTTGCTGAGCTGCACAGTAGAGGTATAGCACCAACAACTATAGTGAGATTCTTCGGAGGAGCAGTATCCTCGGACCCGTTCCAGCTGACATTGGCAGCCGAGACGTCGCTTCTACGTCGGCAGTAGAACCATCATCACGTAATTGCCACCAGTGTAAAAACATGAGTTACAACACTGACAAGTTGCAACAGCCAGAACGAGCGGTAGTGGCAGCACCGGGTGGTAGTAGCAACCGTATTCGGCTACCATCCTTCACAAGCAAAAGAAGAAAAAAGAATAAAAATGGGAGAAGCAGCTCGCAATACTAGCTCGCGGTGGTGGCTTTGAGCAGTGGCAGCGCGCAGCGGCGACAACAAATAGTACCAATAGCGGCATCAACAGCTGCAAGCAGCAACAGTAGTACAGTAGTAACAGTAGAGGCAGCAGCAGTTCAGCAATAGAAATTCAGCTGCTCCAATGATAGTAGCAACAGTAGTAGTAGCACCACAGGAGCGGCAGCGGCTACAACAACGTAGTAGCAGTGTCAGCGGTCGCAACAACAGAAGAACCGCAACATCAGCAGTGGCTATAGTCTTGCACAACATTGTTGATGCACAACAGTCTTTGCTCAGTAGTGCCACGCACCAGCACTGCTGCACATGTATGTAGAAATCATGCAGTACCGTGCAACAGTTGTGTAGGCCTATGCAGTCCCTATGCAGCAGCGAGCAGGGGTTGATGCGGTCACCTCCCCTTCCTTCTCCACATGGAGTCCGTGTGACTCCAAAGGAAAGAATGAAAGAAAAAGAAGCACTGGCGTAAATAACCTCACCGTAAAAAATGCTAGCGTAAACTACGCTAGCATAAAAAGGGATAGTGTGCTCAAGTCATCATCAGCTGTGCGGACATCAGTAATTTCTGGATCAAAATGTCACTTTTTTCAGCATTTTAAAACGTCAAGAAACACTGTTTGCCTCTAGTTTGGACCATTTGGACGTTCATCCCCCTACTGAGTACTCTGATGGCGCTGGTCTGTGACAAGGGCAAGGGGCTAGGACACCCCTCTTTTTCCTCCTCTTTGGACATCATGAGTCCAGGATTGTAGTCACTCGCGATCGACGAGCTTTGTTAGATGCAGGACGAGATACGCCAATAGTAGCATTGGTAGACCAATGCACTGCAAGAGATTGTGGAGTTATTGAGGGATCGTTCAGGGTCCTCACAGCAACCACCAAGAGGACCTACTAGAGCTATACCATCCGTTCCATAGTCTATGCCCTACACAACACCATGGCCTCGGCATCTCTCATCACATGTTCACACCTGGGTTAAGGAGGAGATGGAGGATGACACACGTGAGGACAAGATTTGTGTCCTTTAGGAGCGCATTTGTGAGCTACGTCTGGTATCCCAACCTCTCACCCTGCCACCTTCTTGTGGTCAGGATGAGGCACGTCGTCCAGCAGCGTTCACTTTTGGTGGCATTTCCCTCAGTGGTGGTCTCTCTATACCTCTTCTACCATGTTTTTACCTTGAGGTCATCCTTCTCACGGAGCGGCAATGAAAGGACTTTGAGACGAGGACGAGGACGAGTCCTCGTCCACTGCTGGTCTTCCAGCAGTGGACGAGGACTTCCACTGCTGGAAGACCTTGTTTCAGTTCTGGGCCGTTTATGAGGGCATTTGGCCCTACTACCACAGCCAGCACCAGATTCGCGATTCTCACCAGGTCCAAACAGCAGCACGAGCGATGCGTGGTGTGCTCTATGCCATACCGCGGGAGACTGTGGTCGAATTCCGTCCCTTCATGGGTGAGACCGGGACCGGGACTGGAGCTGAACGACACCAAGGCTGGGAGTTGACCCTGAGACTACTCACTCCAGAGACCCAAGCCAGGAGGGAGGCTTGACTGAGTGAGTTCCACTCCCTCTGCCAGGAGGGAGTGGAATGGAGTTTACAGCTGAGTGTTGGAGGCACGCGATTTGCCTTTGCATGCTCCTTGGAACTGGTGATGGGATGTAGTTACTTGCACACGACACCATCATGATGGGGGCACAGTTGGACCACATGGAGCTCTTTATGAGGAGCGTACCCTCTCTGAGTTGTTAGAGTCACTGTAGTTGCTTCCTTGGGCTCATCGCTACTTCCTCCAGGTGACATCAGCTCATAATGCTGCTATCTCCCATTGCATCATCTCCCAGTCACTTGTTGCGGTTATGACAATGACCCCTCCTACGCCTCTATCCTAGTTCACCAATTCCACCTCCACCGCTTCCTCCTCCTCCTCCTCCTCCTCTACTAAGAGTAGCTAGACTCAGGGCATTGTAGCAGCTGCACAAGGGAAAAGGAGACTTGGCAAGGGATAGCAATGGCAACAGTCGGCGAGCAGTGGTCGTGGATGTTTAGTCCATTGCTACAACCGTGGGGACGCTCACAACTACATGGATATTAAGTATCCCCTTGATTAGCCTCGGATCGTACGTGAACTCTAGGTGGCGCACGCATAGCGGATGTCATCCAGTGACACACCGACGGGTTTTTCCATGACCACAATCATAGCAGACGCATCCATTTCACAAAGCAGCAGGTGTGATCTCGACCATCGGGATCGCTCAATCGCAAAACTTTGTCAGTTGTTGGCGCATCCTACTCAAGGAGGTGCAAGTATGTTGCCACAACCGGATGGTCTCCAGACAGCTTGTCCTTCTATGTCTATTACCCGTGATGATGCTTGTGGGGGAGCTTAGTCGGCTTGTGTTGACGATGGACTTGACAATGCCGACTGGCTTGACGAGTCATAGATCCGGACTGTTCGTCGTTGTTCTGAGTCCTTTGCTACACGTCCAGCACAGGTAGAGTGTTGTGTCATGTTATTCAGTGTTGACAACTGATCATGAGCCAAGTAGCACTTGAATGATTGAATCTTGTGCCACCTATCACATGACTTGTCGTCGTATTAACTTTGTCATGCTCGGTCATGCTGCGACCATTCAGTCTGTTCGCACAACGTCTGGTCAGTCGTTACCTGTGCAGGGAGTTGGGGTTGTGCAGACACGATCAAGAGGATGAGCAGACTTGGACCAAGAGGAAGAGAAAGATGAGCAATGCATTTTTTCTTACGCATAATCCAAACTGTCAGCGGGGCCAGGAGAAGGGAAGGTGACGGGTGAGAGACCAACAGCAGGTGAATGTGAAGTATGTTATAAATGACATCAGTGTGGAAATGACCAAGGCGACGATGCAAGAGGTGAAAAAGGTCAGGTGAAAGGGAAAGGACAACATGGACGAGAGCAGTGTCACAAGCAGCGGCTGAGGAGGCATGCAAGGGCACGCTTAGATCTTGTCACACTTACGTCACGTAACACCGCACGGCCAAAGGGACAAAGAAAAACTATGCCAACACCATGAATAGTAGTGAATTCCATGCCTTGATCATTCAGAGACAGCACTCACAGTAGGCTGAGCTCCAAAAAGGCACGTACACAATGTCAGGCAAGTGTAGCACACCACTGGACCAACAAAGCGCACGACGCCAACACCCTGGATGGGGAGCAACTGGCCCTATCGATTGTGAACAAAGAAAATAGGCCCGACGGGGTTCAATGAGATAAACAAAGAACATACAGACGATATGTGATGGGTAGCGCCGGAGTCAAGCATCCAAAAGACACCGGAAACCTTCACAGGAGAAAGAACACCAGAGGTCGCGACAATAAAAAGAGAGGATACAGACGAGGTAGACGGCGCACAGGAAGAGAGACAACGACAAAGAAAGATGAATTACCTTTGCTCAATTCATAGTACATGACCCACACAAGGAACTCAAGACATGACCGGGTGGTCTCCACGAAGGACACAGTCAGTCTGACAAACAAGACCTTTGGCCAGCAGTGCAACACTCTCACCTTTCTGATGGCAAAGACAAAGAAGCTGAAGGACAAGACTGCTCAAGCTGGCGCTCTTGGTCATCATCAACGGAAGCCGGAGGAGCCTGAGTACACGCGCTGGAGGAAGGAGTTTAGGGTGATGCGGTGTAGGCGGAGGAAGGGGACCCCGCACATGTAAGTGCACCATATGGGGGAGGGCGATCCCAAGGGAATGGAGAAGGCGGCAGAGGAGAAGGCATCCAGTGATGGAGTGAGCCTGGGCAGAGGCAAGCACCGATAAGGGGGAGGGGACACTGGAGCTGGAGGAAGAGGTCGTGGAGGATCTGGAGCCTGCGAGCCTTGTGAGCGCGCATTGCCTGGGCGAAAATCATCCGGGAGACAAGGCACGTACGAGCAGAGTGCTCAGTAGAGCCACAGTTCCAGCACACAACAGTGCCAGGGACGCGTGAGGAAGAGGCAGTGTCCTTGTCCTTGCCCTTCCTCTTATTCTTGCCTTCTCCACGACCCTGTGAGGTAAGGATGGAGGTATTGAAGGTAGAGGGTGAAGATGAAGATGAAGAGGAAGTGGAAGAGGAAGATGTGTACGGGATGAAAGTAATGAGTGTAGCAACTCAAGTGACGGCGGAGTGGTAACGATGCTTGTTCTGGAGGCTGGTCCAACGAGCAGTGAGGCGCTCTGAGGTGAAGTGTCCAAGGGCTCCAATGCCAGGTGGAGACTTCAGTGGAACAAGGGTAATGTAAACCGGGAGCGGTATGCTAGCCTCGACCGGATGGTGTAGGCACCAACCAGTGGTAACGGCGAGCAAGGGGAGGCCAGTGCACACCTTCCCGGGGTTGCAGAAGCGTAGAATCGTCTTGGGGGAGCACGGGAACACGTGTGGTACAGTGGGAGTAAACTGTACTTGTTATTTAAGTGTCAACATACGAGACCATATGCACAAGATGACACATCCTAGGCGATCCGAGGTCGCCGAGGCGTGTGCGGCTCCGTACGGGCCAGGGATGAGCGTTATTGCCTCAATATCATGTAGCTTATCTTCCCAGCTTTCCAACGCGCCAAGAATTGCATCATTCCATTGTACGGCCGCGATATGGCCGTTTGCATGAACCATGGCAATCTGCCGTTGGCAGCACCACTAGCGGTGGTGACGACCGCCCGAAGCGCCCTTTCTGGCAATAACACATCGGGGCGCCATTCCGAAGTGCCCTTGGCCCTCAATGATCCTTGATTCATTGACTATCCGGGCCCCAAGACGCACTTCGGCCTTGTTGGGCCTTCCGAGGGTCGAGCCTTGGTCCTTGTGGATGAATTCCCGTCACCTGTTTTCCCCTCGGCCGGTCCAACCTTTGGCCGGGCGTAACTTCCTCGATTCTTGATGGATCGACCCCATTCTTGGGTCGATCTCTCACAATTTTTCTTGTAGATTCCAAATCCACAGTGAGATTGCACATTCTAGGAAGTCTCAAGCCGTGATCAGTGCCGTTGGCACTGTCCGGCTTACGCTACCCCCCCTTTAGGAGCGAGCCGTCCCGGTTCGCTTTTGGTACTCCCGGAGGATGGCATCCACCCCGCCAACGTTGAAATTGCAGCAGGCTCCCATGAATTGTGGGCCACATTGTAGTCCTTCCATTTGACTAGGTACTCCCATCCACGGCCATGGTGACGGTGGTCAAAGATGGCCTCCACCTTAAACTCTTGCTCGCCCTCGATAACCACCGGAGGGGGAGGCTCAGAACTGTGGCCAAGAAAACGCGTGGCCGGATCATGGTAGAGCTTGAGCTTGGACATGTGCAACATGTCTTGGACTGGCATCGAAGACGGAAGAGCCAACTGAGCCACCACGGGTGTCCGCATTTTGAGCACCTCGAACGGACCTAGCTAACGGGGTTTTAACTTGTCCGACCGGACCCCGCGAAGCATGACATGCACGTTGTTGAGAAGCATGCAATCACCGACCTTGAGCGTTACGTATGCGCATTGGCGGTCCACTTGTACTTTCTGTTGCTCTTGCGCCTTTGTCAATGCATGCCACGTCGTCGCCCAAATCTTTTTGAAGTCGCGTGCGGTAGACTCCACCGCGGGCAGGTTGCTTGCGACGTGCAAACTGAGGGACGTGGCGGGCACCGTCCCGTTCACCACCTCCAATGGCGCCTTGTCGGTGGAGGCGGATGTGGCGGAGTTGTACGCCAGTTCAGCGATCGGCAACCGCTGGTCCCACGCCGTCTCATCCGAAGCACCCACTGTACGGAGGAGATGCTCCAGCGTCTGGTTCGTCTGCTCCGTTTGCCCATCAGTTTGGAGATGAAAACTGGTCGACAGCTGCACCTTACTGACATATCGCTCCATGATTTCTCGCCAGAACTTTCTTGTGAAGCGCGGGTCACGGTTGCCCATGATGGACCGAGGCACGCCATCGAGATGCACCACGTGCTCGAGGAACAGCCGAGCCGTGCCTTCGCGCTCACCGTATCACGCGTCGCGATGAAGTGCGACATCTTGCTGAAACGATCCTCCACCACCACCAACACCACATTGCGGCCTGCCGTTGTCGTGGGCGAATCCATGATGAAATCCATGGAGATTTCTTATCACGGCTGCTCAGGGATGGGCAAGGGTTGGAGGAGACCCGGGGTCTTTGTCCTCCGCGCCTTGTGGCGTTGTCACACGTCACAACTCTGGCAGAATTCAGCCACCTCCGACGACATGGTGGGCTACCAAAAGTAGCAAGCCACCGTCTTCAGTGTCTTATCGGCGGAGAAGTGACCGCTCGGGCCATGGTCATGACACTCTTCCAAAATCAACTGCTGAAGCGCGGACACCGCGGGAACCACCACTTGCTATGTGCCGCGTCGTCACCAATACAATGCCTCAAAGAAAAATCTTCGAGCGTCGAATTCCCCATGCGCCTCGTATCCCTCCGTTAAGAGCTTCACAAGGAAGGCATTCTCATGGATGATGAGAGACGCGACCTGCATCATCAGGTCTGGTCACCATGAGAGGGCATCGGCTGGGTTGATGTGACCCGGCCAGTACACAATCTCGTAGTCGAAGTGCGATTCAAGGTACTCCACCCAACGCGCTTGCCTCACGTTCGGCTGTGTCTTGAAGTACTTCAACGCATGGTGGTCGGTGTAGACTGTGCATTTCTGCGCCTTGAGGTAGCTCTGCCAGTTCTTGAAGGCTGCGACCACGACGAGCATCTCCTTGTCATGTGTGGCATAGTTCAGCTCTGCCCCGTGCAACTTACGTGAGTAGTAGGCGACCGGCTGCGACCCGTTGCCAAAGTCCTGCAAAAGTATTCCACCAATGGCCAGGTCCGATACATCCATCACCATTTCAAACTCACGGCCGCTGTCGGTTAAGTGCAAGGCCGGCGCGGAGGTCAGAGCCCTTTTTTAGATTCTGAAAGACTTCTTATTCGCTAACTCCCCAACTCCACTCACGATCCTTGCGAGTGAAATTGGAGAGTGACGCTGACACTCCCGCATAGCCAAGGATAAACCGACGGTAATAGTTGCAAAAATCAAGGAACACTTCCACATCGTGCACACTACGCAACTTCGGCCACTCTTGCAAGGCCGACACCTTGTGCGGATCCATGGCAATCTGTCCATTACCAATTACCCTAGTGATCATTGAATTCGACGACTGACTTGTAGCATAATTAATTCGATCAACTTTTAGGGGTTTCGGAATTATTTAGGGTATATGCTTAAATTCGACGAAAAGTGGGGAGGTACACTTGCCATATACCCACTGTCAACGCAACTAATGTACACCTTCCCCATTTTTCGCAGAAAAAGAATAGGACGGCCACTTTCACAGAAAAATACCTATAACGTCCACTAAATGCAGAAAATACTTCTGAGGGCCACTGTTTAAGACAAATTCTCCGGATGTCCACCGAGCTAAAAATCGTATGGGGAACAATATTATTCTCCACATACCCACTTTCACACTCCACCGACATACGTCCGACGACATGAAAAGAAAACCTTAGTCATTGACGCAAACACAGATTAGGTCCCGTATGCTAATACTTTTCCTATTTTTAAAAAAGTATATTGCGAGAGTTGAAAACGACTTACATGCTCATGATATTTCTTTGTATATTTTTAGTACTTCTCTACCATCACGGGTCTCTCTTTCACAATATCCTCCCATCTCTATCTCTCTCACACCATCTTTGTGTTTTTACAACTTTCGCTTTGCTTAATAGTCCTCTGACTAGAAAAAAAAGTATCGGGACCGGTATCGGCATCGAGCTGGACCGCTGCTCGATATCGACGTCAATACCCTAGATAGTCGTGATACCGGTACGAGGGTTCGATAAGAGCGACGCTGGGACTCCGACGGGCTGGCTGGCGGCAGCGAACTAGTCTGTCGACTCCCTGTTTGACTATGGGGCTGTCGACCGAACGAGGTCCGATCGACATCTCGTAATTTTTTTTCTTTTTGCGCTCTTCTCATGTCGACGACGTCGACATGAGAAATACGCCCAAAACAAATTGACGTCGACGTCGAATCGGCGTCCATATTTGCGCTGCAAATATAGACGTCGAGTCGACATCGGAAAATGTTTTTTGTGCGTGGGAGAGATTTTACGAAAACAACTGCATCGCTCAATTGTTTCTCACATTGTAGCAAACTGAAGTGAACAGTTTTAACTGAACAGGACTGTTCGCTCGTTAACGTAACGAACGAGCGTAATAGTCCTTGAACGGGTCCGTAGATCCAGGTCCAATAGGCCCATTTAAGGGCTTTTTTTGCTCGTTCGCGTTGCGAACGAGAACATAACGCGACCGAAATCCGCGGTCGCGTAATTGTGATGTACACGAAAGACCTGCGGCCAATGTCCGACGACGGGAAAAAAAAAAGAATTCTTAAGTAGACATAAATGATACCCCCATTCTTTTATGTGCCGAAAACACGACTACTTGTCCGTGAAATTAGGAATAATAGAAAAAATTTCACATAACGGAACAATAACCATAGGATGAAACAAAACATCCCGTGAAACCAATAAAAAATAAAAAATCATACTTCGGATACCCACAGTCGTCGAACTAATTCGTATGGAACCGGTGTAGCGTGAATTTCTTTGCATTAGTGGGTGCGGCATGCATGATCTCAGGTGCTTCAAAAAAAGTGGGTATAGGATGCATTTTTTGTGTAAAGTGAGTACCGTGTCTTAAATTTGCGTGAAATGGCCAGGAGAAAATTCGGAGGCCCAAACAGTGGGTATAGCGGAATTAGGCCGAAAGTGGGGAGTAGTAGGTTAAATTCGACGAATGGTCCAGATGAGTTACTTTGTTTTGACGTTTTACGGAGACCTGTTCCGATGTTCGAAGCCACGAGCGGTCAATTTCGACCGTTTGGACGTTTGACTGGTCAAATTTGACCGGTCAGGTTGGACAAGTCACGCGCCTGGTCGGTTTCGCTTGATTGGTCATGCGACTGGTCATATGACCGGCCGGTTCCGCTTGACTGCTCAAGCATCTGGTCGGTTCCGACAACACATTAAGGGGTAGTTTGGATTCGACCACACGGCCCGTGTGGTCGCCACACAAGCGGTCAAGGAGCGTAATGGACGTTTGGATTGCCAGTCGGCCACACAGAAGATATTTTGGGGGGAAAGTGCTTGTAGGCCTCGCTTCTGGCCACGTCTACTTATGCAATGTTAACCAGATGACCGAACTAGGATTTCGGAACAAGTTCGCAAAATGAAATGGACTGCTCGACTGATGAAGGAGTGAACGTTTATCCGTATTCATGGAGAGTCAACCAAGCGATCCTCATGATGAGAAATGATTATAGGCGCCGTTGACCACACAAGCATTCCTGGTCAACCGTGCCACGTCATTTGTGTGGCGACCACACGGGCCGTGTGGTCGAATCCAAAGTGCGCGCACACAAAAGATGACGCGCACCACGGTTGAGCATTACCCCTAAAAAACTTCTGTGCACCGACAAAAACATGTCAAGAACCACTAGCCCACGAACCCTAGAATCAAACAAACAAAAACATAAGGATAGATCGTTGAATTCGTCGAATTGCTTTTGAAATTATTTTGGTGGTACTTTTGAATTCGATGAAAGTCCATTTTTGACGAATTTCGACCACCACTAAGAACATTAATATCAAAATTAACGATCAGTAGGGTATGTGTCTAAGGAATTCAATTTTATCCACCGCGAACTCACACTTATTGAGCTTTGAAAAAAACTTCTCCCTCACAATCTGAAGGACCTTCTTTACATGCTCCTTATGCTCCTCCTCCGTCTTGCTATACACCAAGATGTCGTCGAAGTAAACTTACCACAAAGTCATCCAAGTATGGCCTGAAGATGTTGTTCATCGCCGCCATGAAGGTGGCCGGTGCATTGGTCAACCCAAAAGGCATCACGAGAAACTCGTAGTGACCATAGCGGGTGCGGCAGGCCGTCTTTTCCACATCATCAGCTGCGATGCAGATTTGGTGGTAGCCGGAATGGTGGTCAATCTGTGTGAAGAAACAAGCCCCACGGAGCTGATCGAAGAGCTCCTCGGCTCGTGGAAGCGCGTACCGGTTCTTGATGGTCAACTCGTTCAATGCCCGGTAGTCCACGCACATGCGCATCTCCCTTGTCTTATTCTACAGAAACAAGACAGGTGCAGCGTAAGGAGATGACGATGGGCGGATGAAGCCCTGCTCCGTCATCTCGGTCAGCTGCTTCTTGAGCTCCTGCAGCTGTGTGTGGCTCATGCGATACGTTGCACAAAAAGGCAGGCGCGCTCTAGGTTTGAGGTCGATGCGATGATTCACGTCCCGCTTTGGTGGTAGACACGTCCGGAGGGTGTCGTGGAACACGTCCTCGAACTACGTACACACATTCCGAAGCCTCTCGGGCATCGCGGTAAACTTGCCTTGGGCCCTCGGCTGCCCACGAGTCGTCCCATGTGCCACAGCAGGCGCCACGTCCTCTGGTTCATCGAAGTCATCCTCCACGTCTCTCACGAACGCTAGAAAAATCTGCTATTTTTTTCAATCGCACGCTTGAGCTGCACCACGTTCGGCATCATAGATGCCAATTCCTCCATGCGAGGCGCCGACTGCTACGACGCTTCCTCCTCACAAGTCTCCTCCTCTGTGGCCTCTTCCTCAGACCACGTAGGCAGGGGATAGTCCTTGTCTCTGAGCTTGACTGAGACGGTGCACGCCTCCCAATTGACGGGTGGATTATACTTGTGGAGGAAGTCACGACCGAGGATCACATCATAATCCTTGATCGGGTACACCCAGTATACTGTCGTTATGCGAAGCTTCCCCACGCGAATGGAGAGGGGACGGGCCAGGTACCCCACTTCAATCGTGTCGTCCACTTGGTTAGCGGTCCGTTCCTTTCTCGTGAGCGCAAGGCCCCACTTCCGAGCACACTCCATACTCACAAAACTATGGCTTGCACCATAATCCAACAGACTCCCCACCTTTCCCTTGACGCCTTTCACTCGCACCTCCAAGAGAAGTGCAAGCTGCTCCACCTCATACCCCGCGTCCCATGCCTTGACCTCGGAAACCCCCTTAATTACCGCAAGGTATGAAGATGGAGGGTCAACTGGCGGTTTGGGCTGAGAGGATCCAGGAGTAACGCCATCTACTCCCGGCTCTCCTCGTTTCCCGAATCCTTTATTGCTTTCTTTGCTTCCTTCGTGGCTTGCTTCCCCTTCCCTTGCCGCTTACCCTTGCCGTCTTCCTTCCTTGAACTCCGACAATCACAGACAATGTGGCCAGGCTTGCCACAGTTGTAGCACTTGCGCTGCTACAACGCTCCAATCTCCATGGGTGCGTCATCGCTCTCGGCCCCCTTGCCGTAACCACCACCGAAAGAGTTGTGGCTGTTGGTGTGAGCCTGGTGCACACGCGAATCATACGGTTCTGGTGTTGCGATCATTGCCGGCAGGTTGTCGTTGAGGTCGTGTATCACCGTCACAGCTTGGGCGTCGTTCTTCAGACTGTTGTTATAGTGGAAGCACAATTCGTCGGAGTCGAAGCCACAGTTGGCAAAAATCTCACAAAACCTGCGGGTGTAGTCGGTGACGCCGCTAGTTTGGCGAAGCCGACGCAGCTTGGTACGCGCGGTGTTTCTCACGTCACCCATGGTGAAGCGCTTGATGAACGACTCCCTGAACTCCTTCCACGAGGTTGGCCATTTCAAGGTAGAGTCGCCACTAGTGCAGGTTGGAGCCGATGGGGTTGAGATTCCGGTCGTGGCCGCAATGCCGATGACCATTACTGTTCCACTGCCATGTGGATTGGACCGCATCACATCAGCCAACCAATCCAATGACGCCCCTCTCAATAGGGCCACGGCATAGTCGCGGCGCGCCTCGTACCTTGCTGTATCCATGCCGACGGCAGTGAAGTACAATTATAGTCTGAGTATGCAAGCATGTGGAGCTGGCCCATCCTTCCTTGATGGGTCCAATGGCTCTGGCTTGGGCAAGCTTGGGAAGTCCACCACAGGTACGTTTGTGGTGGCAACTGCCACTGGTGTTGTCACGGGACGCTTCGCGAGCTCTAAATTGAGGTACGCGTTTTGCTTCTCCAAATGGTCCATCTAGGCCTGCATTTTGGCAAGCAAATTTTGCAAAACTGCGACTGCTGTTACTTTTCCTTGCGTGTCAAACGCCGCGACCAATGAGTACGTGCCAAATGAAGTCATCTCTGCGTCCAGCACAACTTCGTCCTCAACGGGTCCTCCGGTTACCGCCTTGTCACCGGAGTGCGTGGTTGGCCTTGGGCACGGACCTGTCAAAGAGACGAGATGTGTGCTGGTCTATGCTGACTAGGAGAGGTTGCCACGTAGAAGATTGTGCCCCTGAGCCAAGGGTGGCTCTGATACCAAGTGTAAACCGGGCGCAGTGTGCTAGCCTCGACCTGATGGTGTAAGCACCAACCGGCGGCAACGGCGACCAAGGAGAGGCCGGTGCACACCTTCCTGGGGTTGTGGAAGTATAGGATTGTCTTGGGGGAGCACGGGAACACTTGTGGCACAGTGGGAGTAAACTGTACTTGTTATTCAAGTGTCAACATACAAGACTAAATGCACAAGATGACACATCCTAGGCGACCCGAGGTCGCTGAGCCGTGCGTGGCTCCGTACGGGCCAGAGATTAGTGTTATTGCCTCAGCATCACGTAGCTCATCTTTTCAGCTTTCCAACGCACCAAGAATCGCATCATTCCGTGGAGGAACGGCCGAGTGATGGCCGTTTCCATGAACCACGGCAATCTGCCGTTGGCAATACCACTAGCGGTGGTGACGGCCGCCCGAAGCGCCCTTTCTGGCAATAACACATCGGGACACCATTCCGAAGCACCCTTGACCCTCAATGATCCTTGATTCATTAACTATCCGGGCCCCAAGGCGCACTTTGGCCTTGGTGGGTCTTCCGAGGGTCGGGCCTTGGTCCTTGGGGATGAATTCCTGCCACATGTTTTCCCCTCCGCCGGTCCAACCTTTGGCCGGGCGTAACTTCCTCAATTCTTGATGGATCGACCCCGTTCTTGGGTCTATCTCACATGGTTTTTCCTGTAGATTCCAAATCTACAGTCATATTGCACATTTCAAGAAGCCTCAAGCCGTGATCAGTGCCGTTGGCACTATCCGGCTTACAGGCAAGGTGTTGCAGCTCATCTACTTTGATGTCACGAAGGAGGTCAGACAACTGAGGGATAAGACCGTTGACCATGGTAAGGACAGCAGAGAGCCAGCCAGGTGATGCGTTGCCAAGCTCACGAAGGAGATTCAGACCACGAGCCTAGTAAGCATCGGTGGCCTCGTCAGCACACGTAAGAAGCGTGTTGAACTGGACTATAAGCACACTCTAAGCATCTTGTCGAAGGACAGTGGTGCGATGATGAAGCATGGCATACGCGCCAATAGTATTGGTGAGGTGTTGGACAACGGGATCACCAATAAAAGTGCCAACATCATCAATCAGTGGCTCGGGGGCAGTTGTGATAAGGGCACAGAATGCGCGGGCGGACTCAGCAGTAAGAGGTGTGAAGGGATGAACAACTGGAGAGTAGTACTTCCACAGCTGCTCCCCCTGAGCCTAGGCGCTGAAGCACACCTCCCAGTATGAGAAGGCGAGACTGGAAGTAAGCGCAGGAGGATGAGAGAATAAATCATGCTAGTCCGGTGTAGTAAGAGGGGCAGTTGTCATGGGAGTGCCAACATTTATAGCAGCAGAACTGCTAAGAGACAGAGGGTGTGGAAGATGTGTCAGGGTTGGAATTAGCATTGTCGCTAGTAGGTGGGACAATGAATGTGAATCAACACAAAAGCGGAAACCTAATCAGCAAAGGCGGCACGATTGTATTCTACCATTTTTAGGCAATCTTCAGCTCCTTACTATGCCTTGCAAGCAAGGGCCAGCTGGCGCTGAAGGGATGCAGTGACTGACTTGTCGTCACCAGCCATGGTGACAACGTGAGGGCCCTGTCACACAGATTTTGACAGAGTTTTCCCAACTCCATGGGGCGTGGGAAAAATGAAGGTTCCTTAGGCAAGTGAAACAAAGCTACAAGACATACCATTACGAGTCGGACAAGATATGCCACTGTAGGAGAAGCGGAGCAAGAGGAAAGGCAGGCACAACATGCAAGAGAGCAGATCATGAGGCGACAGAGGCTGATGGGCTGTGTAGGAACGCAAGGAGGGGAGGAACTACAACATCTGAGGTGACAGAGAGAATATAAATGGTACAGGTAGTGAGAACCATGAGAGCAAGTGCCCTGGTGACGAAGGCCGCGCCGAGGGTGGTGAAGACGGCTACAACTGAGACAGTCACTGTGACGAGGCTGAATGTCGTAGATGGAGCTGATATTGCAACAGTGGCAGCCGCTACTATAGAGATCCGGATGGAGGATGCGGTTGTTGTAGTGGCAGATACAGCTGAAGCTATTGCAAATGTGATGGTGGATGCTGCTACAGTGATCTATGTGCCTATGTCCGCAGTAGTTGCAGCAATGGGTCCAGCTACAACTGCGGCCTCAGTGTAAGCCTCGATTGCGCACCCAGCCAAGGTAAAGGCAAGTGTGTGTGAGGCTCTAGCGGCTGCTGCAAATGTGGCGGCTGCGGCTTCAGCATTGTCTATGACAGCGGAGGTCATACGTGTCACTGCACTCAGAAGACTAACGATGTCTTGTGTGAGCGCTGTGTACAACTAAGCAGCATTGATCTCCGTAGCAGTGATCTCCAACTCTAGAGGATCATGCGGCTGTGGACCCCCCTCCCAGAGAAAAGGGAAGAGAGACGCTTACCGGACGTTGACGAGTCGCCCATGCTGACGGCACTGAGGCAGAATCAGATGCACGATCAATGCTCATGCCCCTGCGATGACACACGTGGCGGTGCCCCGTCCTCCCCTTGTAGTACACACCAAGTGGTAGCTCGCCGGGGACTTCACGATGCGCCAGTGTGACGGACGAGACACCACCGCAGCGGTGCCCTAACTGGCTGCTGCTGCTGTTGCAGCTGCTGCTGCTGTGACTGCTAAATATGCTATCAGGTCCAAGGCAGGAGCTGTGAGGGCACGGCTGATTCCGACACTACTGCGGCCATTGTTGCCATTGTTTGTTGTTGCGGCTTGTGTTGCTCTTGGTGCCATTGCTGCTGATGCTGTGATGATTGCTGCAATTGTTGTTGCAGCCAATGCTACAGTTGTGGTCTCTTGGCTCCTTCTGACATTGCTGCTCTTGTTGCTTCTGCAGCGGATGCTGCTGCCGGTACTACTATTGCTACTATTGTTGTAGCTACTGCTGTTGCTGCCATTGCTGCTCCTACTGCGATTGCTATAGATGCTATCACAACTGAGTAATAGTTGTACAGTTTTGGCTTTTATTTGTGTCTGCTGCTGCTACTACTGTCATTTCTGTTGCTGTGAAGATACGGCTGTTTCTGACGCTGATGATGCTGCTGTCGCTGTTGCGGCTGCTGTAGTTGTCACAACTGCAGGTGCTGTAGTTGTGATTGCAGCTGCGACGATGTGATTGGGGCTACTGTTACGGCGGCTATGTGATTGCTGTAGTGCTCGCTGTCCGTACTAGGTTCCAAGGAAGGTAGAGCGTGATGCCCATAGCTGCTGGTGCTGGTATGGTTGATGGAGAGCCCGCGGATGTTTGTAGACCCACGGGCGTGGCTACTGACCTCCCCGCGGATGTCCTATCCACGAGGCTGCTGCTGCCCACCACGAAGATGGAAGTGGCGGGCAGAAGAATGCTTCACGTTGACTGGAGCAGACCACTCCACGTCACGGCTGCCGCCAATGTGAGGCAGCAGCAGCGATGATATATGCGGGCCCTGCGGTATAGAAAAGCCCACAGTGTAGAGGGGTCTTCCCTGAGACCAAGAGGAGACTGGGGTCCTAGCTGGCTGCAAGATCAAAACATCTGGTGGAGGACGGTGGCGGAAGCAGCAGCGGCGACAGCAAACAGTCGCCGTATGGCCAGGATCTTGTGCTCAATCGCGATCACGCCTCACTCTCGCACCACTGCTCTGATGCCAGCGGGTAGCTGAACCTAGTGTGTGTGAGAGAGAATGTAGGGGAAGCATGCGTGGAATGCCAAGAGAGGCAGAACGCCATGAAACGGAGTTTCCCACACACGAGTCAAGTACGTCAAGAGCGAGTAACAAAAAGTCAGTAATGTTCGGTGCAGGCAGCCAGGTGATGAGCGGTCGAGCAGCGTGCTCATCCTCGCTCGATGTCCATCCGTGGAGTCCAACTCCACCGGCCCTTCTGTTTTGGAATCAACCTGTAAGTGGGCCGCCTGATAAACCATCGGCAGCACGTAGTCTGGGAGGAGCAACCCGGCTACAAACCCCCAGATAAAATCACTAGGAAACCTAGTGTTCACAAAAATCTAGCAGAACAACTGCAGGCCTGTGGAAGTAAGACGGACGTCAAATGCTTATGGGTGGCTCTGGGTCTCCTCCTTATACACACCCACGTTCCGTCATTCTACGGATTGTGGAACCAACGGTAGTGCGCCTCCAACGTCAATCACCTGCATCACTGTGAGGGGTGTGCAAGGAGGCCAGAGGTCACAACGTGTCTGTGGTACGTAAACCAAAACCTCTCATGCGGATTGCCGCTATGAGGGTTATCGCATTGTATCATTCAATTGTGTTAGTTTATCCACCACAGACACATCTACCTCTGGCCTCACTGCACACTCACCACACTGATGCATGTGACTGATATTGGAGGGGCACTGCCGCTGGCTCCACCGCCTGCAGGTTGATGCCACGTGGATGGAGATCCAGAGACACTCAGCAGCTGTTGATTATTCAGCGACCTGCAGTAGTCTGGCATGGCTGTGACGCCCATGGGATTTTCCATTTATATTGTTTGGGAGTTTATAGCCAGGTTGCTCCTCGGAGACTACATGCTGTCGTAGAATAGTGGACAGCTTGCTCAAAGAGTTATTCGACAACAACAGGGCAGATGGTCCGGCTCCACGCGTGGCGTGGATGGCGAGCGAGGGTGAGCACGTTGCTCGCCCTCTTGCTACTAGGTGAGCAGCAGCAGCGGCGGCCGCCGAGCCCGACTACATTGGCGCGCCAAGTGCGCGCACTGGCAGACCTACAGGCGGAGAGCCGCGATACCTTGACGAGGCAGGTGGCCGAACTACAGGATATGATCAGGGGCTTGCTGCCCCAGCAGCAGCAGCAGCGTCCATCGACTGACCCGAGCGAGGACCACCTTGCCCACGGCGGTAATGGTGATGAAGTCGCGGAGAACCTCTCCAACTCCGGCGAGGAGGGCGAGGAAGAGGTGCTCCGAGCGCACCTCATCCGCCTGGAGGCGCGTCGCAGAGCGCGTGAGGCCAATGCAGCCCTCCAGGGCACCAACTCCAGCTCCAACGCTGACCCGAGCTCATCTCGCCGCCCACTGAGCTTTGAGGAGCTGGCTCTGCGGGCCCGCCTGGGTAAGGGAATTGCCTCCTCGATGCCTGGCCCCGCAGTGGCTTCGGCCGTTGCCCTGCCGACGGTCAAGCCACCCAAGTGGTTTGAGTCAGACCCGCCCGTCTTCCGGACTGGGAACGACTTCAAGTCCTGGGAGCCACGCTTTCGCATGTGGGCCATGAGCGAGGGAGTCCTCCCCTACTACCTCGCACCATATCAGGCGTCTGACCCCGCTCAGACACACATGGCCGTCCGTGCAGCTTCCGGCCTGATGAAGGCCGCCCCGGACATCACCAAGGACTTCAGTCGGTTCCTTGGCGATTCGCTGACCGGCTCAGGAGCTAACCCTTGCGCGGCATGGGCACTGGCCGTCACTCTGTTTGAGGGCACCACCTTGGCTTTGACATCCCAGCGTCTCGCCGACTTCAACTCCCTCTGCCAGACTGCTCAGGAGTCTGCAGCCGACTACTGGCGCCGGGCGATCCAGTTGTACGAGGATCTTGGGGACGACGCTCCTGCGCAGTACTCCGCCCTCCAGATCATCCTCTACGGCATCCACCCCGACTACGCGCGCGTCTTCAGCAACTTCGACCAGACGCTGCTTCGCGACATGGCGAGCGACGGGACCTTGCTGCGCTGGGCCACTCTCCCCTTTCTGGATGTGGCAGGCATGGACGCCGCGAACCGCGCTCGCCGCAGCACCGCTTCAGCTGCAGTTGCCGTCGCGTCGCCCTCCCCTCCGTCTACAGCAACGGCGGCTCCAGCGCAGGGGAAGAAGGGTCGCAGAGCGTCGGGTGGTGGTTCCAGCGGCGGGACCAGCAGCGGCACCAGCACTGGCAGTGTCAGCCGCAGCAGTAGCAGCGGGAGCAGCAGTAGCAGCGGCGGCAGCAGCAGCAGCAGCGGCGGCAGCAGCATCGGCTCTAGCAGCACGACGGGATGTCGCCTCATGTGCTTCAACTGCGGTGGTGACCATCGCTATCCCGACTGCACTCGCCTGACAGGACGCCCACTGGATTGGGACAAGGTCATCCGTGGGCTGCAGCAGGCGCACGAGGCGCGCATGCGCCAGACGTCCGGTGCGACCGCCCGCTCGGCTGCTACTACCGCAGCCGTCCCAGAGGAGTCCGCCACCACAGCAGGCTCCTCCGCTGATCCTCGCGACCAGGCACTCGCCGAGCGCGACAGGACGATCGCCGAGCTTCACCAGCTTCTCGCCCTGCGCTCATCTCAGGGAGGTGCGAGTGAGTTGACTGAGTCGAGGGGTCCTACTGCCTGTGGAGTGTCTGTGTCGTTGCGTGATGATGTCTGTGGTGGTCCCCATGCCCAGCCGTGTGCGCGTGACGGACCCGATGACACGTCTTGGTTGCATGTGTCTCATGTCTGCTCCGTTGCTCGTCTTGCCGCGTCGCCTGCCGAGCGGCCTGCTGCCGCGCCTTGTTCCGTCGCCGAGTGCCACGTTGCCCCTTGTACACGGGTCACAGATGCCACGTGGGTCGTGGACTCTGGTGCCACCCATCACATGACGTGTCGTCGTGACGCCTTTGTCGTCTTGCATCCCGTTGGCGTTGTTCGCTCTGTTCGCACTGCAGCTGGCCATGAGGTCCCTGTCCTGGGTGTTGGGGTTGTGCAGTTCACCGGGCCGGCTGGTCCCGTATACATCTCCGATGTCCTTTTTGTCCCTGATCTGGAACTCAGCCTGTTGTCTGTCCGTGCTTGCACCAAGATGGGCCTCGGTGTCACGCACACGGCTACCGATGCTCGCATCTTTGTGCGCGACACCGAGGAGACTGTCCTCAGTGGGACGGTCGTCAATGATCTGTATCACATTGCTAGGTGCTCTGCGAGTGCACCCCCTTTGCCTCCCTCTTCCGCTGCCCGTGTTTTCGTCGCTGGTGCTCTATCCCCTGAACACCACCGCCTCCTGCATCGACTTCTTTGTCATGTGCACCTGGGGGCTGTCGATAGGCTGATCCGCACTCAGCCTGCTCTTGGTCTTGATGCAGCGTCCTTCGAGGCGCCGCCCATGACTGACTGTCTGGCCTGTGCTGAGGGAAAAATGCACCGGTCTACTTATCCTGCATCTATCTCCAGGGCTCGTCGGCCCCTGGAGCTTGTCCACTCCGACCTCATGGGTCCGCTCCCTGTCGAGTTTCAGGAAGACCACGGTCGCTACGTCCTGACGTTGACTGATGACTTCACGCGCATGCGCTGGGTCTACAGCCTACGTCAGAAGAGCGATGCAGCCATTGCGGTCCGCATCTGGCTGGTCATGGCCGAACGCCAGTCTCCCCACCGCCTTCAGACCTTTCGCTCGGACCGTGGCGGCGAGTACCTCGGTGACATGGCACGCTCCTTCACCGATCTCGGTGTCTTTCACAACCTCTCTGCTCCCGCCACCCCCCAGCAGAACGGTGTCTCTGAGCGCTGGAACCGCACCATGGAGGATGATGTCCGCGCCATGCGCGCCGACAGTGCCATGCCTGAGGCCTTTGCCTTTGAGGGCATGGCATACATGACCTGGGTGTGGAACCGCATTCCCCACGGTCCCCTCCCAGGTCACCGCATGCCCTACGAGTTGTGGTATGGGCGTCGAGCGGACCTGCGCCTCGCCCGTGTCTGGGGCTCCCTTGCCTGCGTCTGGTTCACGCCGGAGCAGCAGGGGAGAAAGCTCTCTCCGCGGGGCCGCCTCTGCGCCTTCGTTGGCGTCGCCCCGCGGTCAAAGGCCTGGCAGTTCTGGGACCCCGAGCGCCGCCGCATCGCGGAGTCCCGTGACGCTCTCTTCTTCGAGCATCTCGCCTTCCGCGACCTTGCTCGCATCCACACTCTGCGTGCTGCTCATGCCCCTGGGTGTTCCGGTCCCCGTCGTGTGGGGGAGGCTCCTGGTCCGGTTGGCACAGTGCCCCCGTCCAGTGCGGTCACTCCGTCGCCGGCACCCCCGGGGCTGTCCCCAGCGGTTGTGCCCACCGGCACCCCCAGCCTCGCCCCGTCTGTGGCTCGCTCCTCTGCCCCTGACTCTCCGCGCTCGCCCCTGTCCGCGTCTGCGTCCGAGTCTACCTCCGCGTCTGCGGCTCTGCCTGATCCTGCGTCTGTTTCTGCGTCTGAGACTGAGTCTGACCCTGCGTCTGCTTCTACGTCTGAAGCTCAGTCTGATCCTGCGTCCGCATCCGTGTCTGGCGCTGAGTTGTCCCTGTCTCCGGTCACAGACGCGCATGCGTCTGCCGTGGACCTGACCCCAGCTGGTGATGCCACGCCAGCCTCGAGTGGCACGATTGTCGTGCGGTCCACACCGGCATGTGAGTCAGCAGCGCCCACTGCTCCTGCCCCATCGGACCCCTACACACGGGCACCCGGCGGACGTCTCCGCCCGCGCCCCACGCGCAGCGTCGCCAGCGGTGATCCAAGCACAAAGGTCCTCGGCCTGAGTGCGCGCGGCCTTGCTGAGGTTCACCCTGGCTGTGCCACTGGTGCGGCACTACTTGCTCATGAGCGCGGCCTTGCTCGTGACGCCGCTGAGTCCATGGTGACGATCGACCCTCCCTCTGCAGCATATGCCATGGCTACACGGAGTGCACCACTGCTGACTCCCGATCCCACCAGTCTGCCTGAGGCCTTGTCGGCCCCTGATGCTGAGCAGTGGCGCACTGCCTGCCAGGCTGAGCTTGATGCCATCCGCGAGCACGACGTCTTTGAGCTGGTGGACTTGCCAAAGAACCGCAAGGCCAACAAAGCCAAGTGGGTTCTACGCAAGAAGCTTAAGCCAGACGGCACTGTGGAGCGCTACAAGGCGCGCCTGACAGCAAAGGGCTTCTCTCAGGTCCCTGGTGTGGACTACACCAAGACCTTTGCCCAAGTTGGGCGGATGACGACCACACTCACGTTGCTGAGCTAGGTGGCACAGCACGACTGGGAACTCCATCAGATGGATGTCAACAACGCCTTCCTAAATGGGGATCTTGAGGAGGATATTTACATGGTCCAGCCACCTGGCTTTGAGGATGGTACCGGTCGCGTGTACCGGCTGCGGAAGGCCTTGTACGGCCTGAAGCAGTCACTGCGCTGCTGGAACCAGGAGATCAACAGCACTCTGAGACACGCTGGGTACGTTCAGAGTGATGCTGACCTATCCCTGTTCATCTCACAGTCCCCAGCACCGCTCGCTGCCATCCTCGTCTACGTGGACGATCTTCTGATCGCCTTGCCCGACCTGGGAGCAGTGAATGCTGCCAAGGCCGTTCTCTCCTTGGCCTACAAGATGAAGGATCTTGGTGAGGCCTCTGTCTTTTTGGGGATGGAGATCGTGCGCAACCGTGTTCGTCGCACACTCCGTGTTCATCAGGGACGCTACGCAGAGACCGTGGGGGAGCGCTTTGCCGACCTCCTCGCGGCCGTCCGCACGGCCTCCACGCCCATGACCCCTGAGGNGTGAGCACTGACAGGCAGTGCGCGGATTTTCTGACCAAGGCTCTGGGTCGTTCGAAGTTTCATGCGGCCACTCGTTCCGTTGGACTCTGCCCCACCCCTGTTGCAGGTTGATTCCTCATGTGCCACCCTGAATGTGCTGTGCCTACTGCTTGCAGCGGCTGTGCGTTTCCTGCTCTATACAGCGTCAGTGTCTGCATGTGCATGGACGTGTTTCGCCCTCCGGTCATGGGGGAGTGTTGTTGTGTGTGTCGTACACAGCTTACGGTGACCCCTCGGCTCATGTCCATTCACGTGCAGATACCTATGACTGGCGACGGCGGCAGCAGGCTGGCAGCCGGTGGCGACGGGCGCCCAGAAGACTTCCGTATTTTGTAGACTCGTGCTGTGTCAGAGCACGTAGGCGTGCAGCCTATCAGGATGTAGATCTCGTCGACGTGGCCGTTCTGGTTCAAACGACTCGTCATTCTGACGTGTCTGCAGGGAATTGTGACCAAAACTGTGTCTTTGCCACTGTTTTGTCCTGCTAGAAAAATAGCGCCGTTGTGCGCCGTGTGCGTCTGTGCATCCACTAGGTCCGTGGCACTATTTAGGTTGGCCAGACCTCAGTTGTCATCTCTCTCTGCATATTTCAACTTTTGCAGCTTCTGACACTTGTGTTTGTGTCCCTAGCCAACCCCTTGCTGTTCTCACTTCCACCTGTGTGTGCTAGTGAGTTAGCTAGCTCGCTTGTGTTGCCACGCTAGCGACAGCAGTGCTAGGAGCTGTCTCTCACCAACACCTCTCATGCGGATTGCGGCTCTGAGGGTTATCGCATTGCGTCAGTCAATCTGCCCAAATTGAAGAATTTGATCCATGGGATGAGATGGTGCATCATTTGGATGTGTGTACACTGAGACATGGCCAAAGCAGTGTGTTTTTGGTCGGTTGCGGGCAAACTGACCTGTCGCGGCGCATGGCCTAACTGGGGTCTACGACACATTTTATGTCGTGTGCCGCCCCCCCCCCCGCCCCCCTTGCTGTTCTCACATTTGCCGACTAGGAGACGGTTTCCACATCAGCAAGAGCAATACCATTGTTCGTGTCTTGAATTACAATGGCTGAGGCATGCACATAACTGGACATTGTCAGTTTATGACAAGTATTTCCATATTCCTCAAATCCAAAATGTTGTTAGAGTGCCCTGAAGTATAGTTTCTCCTGATTCAAGTACGAAATTCAGTATATCCTCCATGATCTGGGAAGGTGACATAATAGGGCAAGACGTTGGGATTAGT
This sequence comes from Penium margaritaceum, assembly GCA_023375785.1. Classification (NCBI taxonomy): domain Eukaryota; kingdom Viridiplantae; phylum Streptophyta; class Zygnematophyceae; order Desmidiales; family Peniaceae; genus Penium; species Penium margaritaceum. The sequence goes on from SZWC01003382.1 coordinate 133,009, forward strand.
CTAATTTTCAGCCGAGTACATACTACGGTTGTCAGTGTATTTAGGCCCTACCTTCCTGGCTCTACATCTGGACGGAGTACCATTGTCTAACTCCCTCTGCGATAAGTCCACGAGGGTACACTGTCCTTCCTTGGCTTTGGAGGCACTTGTGAGAGTAAGAAATTTCACCAACTCAGTAGAATTGAGAGTTTATGGACCTACCTACATTTCTGCCAGCCAGGCTCCATATCCCCCCCCCCCATACACACAGGATAGAGGGAGAGAGAGGGAGAGGGAAAGAGGGAGGGAGGGGGAAAGAGAGAGGGAAAGGGGGAGAGAGGGAGAGAGAGGGGGGAGGAAGGCAGGGAGGGAGAGAGAGAGGGAGGGAGAGAGGGAGGGAGGGAGGGGAGGGGGGGGGGGGG